>JAFEMH010005522.1:0-160082 GCA_022495995.1 Adenophora triphylla var. japonica
CAACTTTGTATCTCTCTGCTAGCCCGTCCCCGAATGAAACCACGTGGCTTGTAAGCTGGAGATATCTTGTTGGAGACATTTCTATGCCGTTAAACCCAATCCCAGGTACTCATGTCTTCGAGGAAGTTGAGGAAGTATGAAAAAGAAATGGGAGAAGCGGAAGCGAGATACTACCTGTTGAATCCATTTGCATTGATATTGAAGAAAAGAAAAAGAAATGAAGGAGAGAGAAAAATGTAGTTCTTCCTAATAATTGATAGAATGCCTTCACACCTTCAAGCGTTCATATTATGGAGGAAGAGTATATGAAAAATTATGTATGTTTAAAATCTAGGGTGAGTGATTGAAGCCTTCATATATATAGAAAACAAATAGGCACTTCATTTAGGGATTATACCCTTTCATATATGAAGTAGTAAAAGATTATCTTTTTTGTCCATCATAAATAGGTAATTTTCACTTCGGAAATTCTACACATTGATTAATTTTATATACTCCCCTCCTACGAATCCACTTTGTTGCTTCACGATTCTTTGTTCACAGCGTGGATTAAGGAAAAAAATAATGATATAAATGTTGTGAGTGTAAAGTAAAATAGGAGAGAGAATGAGCGGAAGGGAATAGTAGAGAAATTATAATGGTATTGGTGAGTATTAAAATAATGTAGGAGACGAGAAGAATAGAGTGGGGTAGGGTTAATATTTTAATAATAATAACTTTTCATTTTAAGTAAAAAAACAAAGTGTGAAGTATGTATTTGGGTACGCCTTGAAAATAGAAAGTGTGAAGTAAGTAGAGTGGACGGAGAGGAGTACTTTATATGCAACATTATATTTATGAATTTATACATTTACGTCTACATGTTTTATGTACATTTCTTAAGCATAGACATTTTACTTAATCCATGTTCTAACAATCTCCCACTTGGATTGCACCAAACATGTGTTTGTACTTAATAAACCCACGAAGGAATAATTTAAATCGTCAGGTGGTCACGCCGATGGCTTGTGCCCGCGTCGCGGCCGATCGGCTGATCCAATTTCCGCCGGTGTACACCGACGAAATGAGTATTGCCGGTTTCCACAGAGCGGGAATTTTCACGCCGGCAATTTGAGAGTAATTTAATTTAATTAAAATTGTAATTTCACACACTGCAATGGGAAATTTCACTGGCCATAGAGTTATTTTGATTTAATTAAGAATTCTAAATCCTCCAACGAAAAAGTCTGCCCATTTGAGGTAATTTTATTTAATTAAATTGTAATTTCACGAGAAGGAAATTTCCGCATATTTGAGTTATTTTGATTTAATTAAAATTCTAAATCCTCTAGAAGCCGGAACATTCTACATTTGCTGAGTGATATAATTTTATTTAATTAAATTATAATTTCACCGGCGGAATTTTCCTTATTTGTGTACAATATTGCTGATTTATTTAAAATTCTAAATACATCCTGACGGAATATTCCGTCGGCAGATAATACAATAAATAAAAAAAATCAAAAATGTCATTTATAATATTTTTTACATATATATATATATATATATATATATATATATATATATATATATATATATATATTGTGGGGACCCAGGCCGGAACCTTAGCTACATTACCACCGGCGAGAGGGTCCCCTTGCTAAGAAAAACCACCTAAATTTAAAAACTTTTGACTTGGAAACAACTTTCATAGCCCTTGACATAAAACAACATCACTTCTCTCACTTGGAGATAGGTTTACAAAAACCAACTTTGAAGGAAAACAACAACGTTGTTTAGTTACAACATAAACACAAATGAAAATGTTTTACAAAAAAGTAGTTCCAATATACAACAACGTATCACGTACCACGACAACCCAAAAAGGAAGGCTTGTCCAATCTCCTTCCCAGGCGCTTACTTTGGTTTGGTCCACTTTGTCAGTAGCGATCTAAAATAGTAAAGGGAGAAGGGGTGAGAATAAATCTCCAATAAGCTATTATGATGCAACAAGATGCCATATAAGATGTAACCTACATAACATGGTTGCCTTCACAACACGTTGATAAAGCGGTAAACACATTACGTTACCTCGAGTTTACCTTTCCCGTAAGAAACAATATGTCGTCTACAAAGCGTGGGAGTAAAACTCCTCTCTCTTTGTGTTTGAGCTGCTGGCAAGCATATTCACATCTTATAAGACTCATTTTTCCAGAGAACCATATAAGATACTAGCTATGCGTAAAGGCTTTTGGCTCAATACAAAAGCTATCACCCCCAATCTGTGTGCCACGAAGAGGGACAGATCACATTGGTATAATGTAATTGTCGATTACACTTATAGAACATTTTTCCATAATTGATCCGTATTTCATTATACCCCTAAACTATCAGGTGATATAAACACATTCAACCACAGCCAATAGAGTAACTTGAGAAATAAATCCACACTTGGGATATCAATGCGACAACGTAATGGCTATTAACACTAAGTATTTAAACAAAATAAAATAGTGCAACATATATTTCATACACTATTGAACAACAAACCATGAATATGTAACCATGTATGGGCACAATGTATCACAATCGAAGCCACTACATATTGCACTATACAACATTGAGTACCCTTTCTGAAAGGTTCAAGATTGATTTGCAAGTTTTGAACAACTTTGGCTAAGTTGCACATTATGCTTTTCAACCATTTTCAAGACAATATTTAAGAACCTTCCCAATATCATTTTGGACAAGTTAAGACATCATTGTATAGCTCATATGTTATAATAGGATTAGAGTAAAGGAGTTAAAGATGTACTAGGTAAATTAGGTTTTAATTGCTTAAAAGCGTCTGAGAGGAAACGGGGACGGGGCACGACTCGTGCCCATGGCACATGAATCGTGCCGCTCAAGCGGCACGAGTGCACCAAAGTGCACGACTTGTTGCCACACGACCAGGGGGAAGGGGATGACTCATGACATAGGGCATGAGTCGTGCCCTTCAGCCCATTTCAATGCGATGTCAAAACATCGGCGGCCTTGGAAGAAAAATGACATTTTGCTTTCATATGGTTTTACCTCGAACATCGTGCACCATATCTAAACTTGTATACCACATCCACTAACCGCTTTCAATTCAACCCAAAACCAATTCCATCATTCCAACACCAAGAAAAATGTGCCAAAGCCATTTCTAACCAAATTAAAAGGTTCCAAAGGCCCATGCGCCTATATACCTCAATCATTCCAACATAAAACAACAATTTACTACTATCCTTTCACCCTAACAACAATACCATAGCAAACCTTACTTCAACTCATTCAAATACATTTCCAACTCAAAGACAAATATTCCAAAATACCAAGAACCATTTTATACAGCAATAATATCAACTCTCTAAACAATGGAATGAGTAATAAGTGAAGGAAACCATAATAACATTACCTTAATAATTCAAAATTAAGAAAAATTCAATCGGATAGACGTGATCCTCTAGGCTTCCCGAACATTTAGGCCGAACGGATCGAAGAACGGAACAATACTTGATTTATAGAAATTTATGGAAGGAAAGAACCTAATTGTTTTTCTCATGGAACAGAGGAAATGACTTGCTTTGATGTTTTAAGAAAATGAACCTTCTCCATGGAATAAACAAGGATATGCATTAACCCAAGTTACAATTTAGCTCCTCGATGCACGAATTACTACACTTAGATTTCTTAGGTTTCAACCTTGACACTTAAGCACCTCCATAAAAGTTATATATTTTTACTAAAGTTTCAACAATTAAAATATTAACTACAACTCTATTTATTCCATTTAGACATTAAATAATTAAAGAAATTTTATTAACATCCTAAAACATCAAATAAGTTATCAAAATATCAACATGGACACATAAAACTAACAAATCTCATGAAATGCATAAATGAGATGCCACGCACCTCACCCCCCACGTGCTCAACATGTGCTTAAAGTGGTGCCTAGGATTAGGGTCGTGACACTCACTCCCCCTTAAAGAAAATTCACCCCGAATTTTAAATTTACTTACCGGAATGCTCAAACAACCAAGGATACTTCTCACGCATCTCGAACTCCAACTCCCAAGTAGCTTCCTCAATTGTATGGTTCTTCTATAAAATTTTCACCACCGGAATACTCTTGGTTCGAAGCTCCCGGACTTGTGATTCAACAACTCTCATGGTTCCTCCACGTAGGTCATATCACTTTGAACATCCTCGGGAGGAGAACTCTAGACATGAGGAAGAATCGTATGAATACTTTCGCAACATAGAGACATGGAACACATCATGAAGAGACGAAAGAGATGGAGAGTAGAGCCAATCTATAAGCTAACTCATAACCTTCTCTAAAACTTCAAATGGACCAACGAACCTCGGTGCCAACTTACCTTTGTTGCCAAATCTCTTAATCCCGAGTCCTCGGAGAAATTTTTAAAAACACAAAGTCACCAGCTTGAAATGATAGATCCCTTCTTCATTGTCTGCGTAGCTTTTCTGTCGCCTTTGAGATGACTTCAATCTGTCTCGGATCACCTTAATCTTTTCGTTGAATCCCAGGCCAAATCGGCCCCCAAAGTCTTGCTTCACCAACCTCTTCCCAACAAATTGGAGATCGACATTTTTTTTTCATACAACGCCTCATGCGGTGCCATCTCAATGCTAGGCGATAAGCTGTTATTATGCGCAAATTCCACCAAAGGCAAATGATCTTCCCAAGATGAGTGAAAATCCATCACACACGCACTGCGACATGTCGTCAAGAATGCTGAGATAGTTCTCTCGGTCTGCCCATGCGTACGAGGATGAGAACGCCATGCGAAACTCAACTTGGAACCCAAAGCCTCGTGCAAATCTTTCCAAAATCGGGACGTGAATCTTGGATCCCTATCAGATACAATGTTGATCGGTACTCCATGAAGTCTAATAATCTCGCGAATGTACAAGTGTGCTAACTTTTCCATCGAATACTTCATTGAAACAGGTAGAAAGTGAGCCGACTTTGTCAATCTATCCACTATTACCCAAATGGCATCCATCTTCTTCGAGGTCGGAGGTAATCCAGTCACGAAATCCATCGAAATACCTTCCCACATTGCCATTTCGAAATGTCCAGCGGTTGAAGTAGCCCCGCAGGTCTTTGATGCTCGACTTTGATCTGTTGACACATCAAACACTTGAATACAAACTCCGTAATTTCCCTTTTCATTCCATTCCACCAATAACCCCTCTTCAAGTCTTGATACATCTTCGTACTTCTCAGGTGAATAGCAAATCTAGATTTGTGGCCTTCCTCTAATACTTGTCTTTTGATCTCCGGTGAAGAAGGTACAAAAACTCTGCTCTTGAAAGTCAAAATCCATCCTTATTCAATACAAAGTCCACCGGTCTTTCCATCTTGTAACGGCCAAAAATTTTCTTCAATTATGTATCATTTTGTTGAGCTTCCATAAGGTTTCCATACAAGGTAGGTATTGCTCGAACATTCGCAAATAACATCTCATTTCGCGACTCTCGGGACCTCAATGTTGATAAATAAGCCTTTACGCTAATCGCATCCATAACCACATTAGCCTTCCCCGGATGGTAGGAAATAACACAATCATAGTCTTTCAACAATTCCAACCATCGCCTCTGCTGTTGTTCAACTCTTTACGGGTAAACAAATATTTCAAACTCTTATGATCGGTGAAAATCTCAAATTTTGCCCCGTAGAGATAATGCTTCCACTTATGCAACGCAAAGATAATCATGCGGCCCAATTCCATGTCGTGAGTAGGATAATTATCCGCCGGAGTTAACTTCCTCGAAGCATACGCGTCACTTTCCCATTTTGCATAAGAACACAACCCAAACCTTCCTTTGACGCGTCACTAAAGATCACAAAATTCTCGCATCCATCGGTAAGGTAGGCAGGACTGTCGTCAATCTCTTCTTCAACTCGACAAAACTAGCTTCACACTTGGCATCCCACACAAATGTTATATCCTTTCGAGTCAACCTTGTCAACGGGTTACAATTCTGAAAACCCTTCAATAAATCTTCGATAATACCCCACCAACCCAAGAAAACTACGGACTTGATTACTATTGAAGAGAGCATTTCCGGTTAACACTTTGGCCTCAATCTTGAAAGGATCCACGGCAATACCCGAACTTGAAACCGCGTGACGAAAGAAATGCTCGAGCCAAAATTCACACTTGCTAAACTTTGCAAACAATTGCTTCTCACAAAGAATAGACAACACCATTCGCAAATGCTTCTCATGATCTTCACAGGACTTTAAATATACGAGAATGTCATCAATAAAGACTACCATAAAACTATCAAGATAAGGCTTGAAAATTATGTTCATCATATCCTTAAATACCGCCGGTGCATTTGTCTATCCAAAAGACATAACAATGAATTCATAATGGCCATACCTCGTTCTAAAAGCTATCTTGGAGATATCATTCGGTCGGATCTTCAACGATGGTATCCGCTCACGCAAGTCAAGCTTGGAGTATATCACGAAACCTTGAAGGCGATCGAACAAATCATCAATGTGCGAAAGAGGATACTTATTCTTGATAGTAGCTTGATTCAATAAATGATAATCAATACACAATCTCAAGGTACCATCTTTCTTTCTTACAAACAAGATCGGTGCTCCCTATGAGTGAAACACTCGGATGGATGAAGCCCGTATCCAACAACTCTTACAATGTTTCAACTCTTTCAACTCGTAGGTGCCATTCTATAAGGTGCTTTGGATATTGGTGAAGTACCGGGCACTAAGTCAATGCAAAATTCCACTTCTCTATCCGGAGGCATAGAATCTTGCGTGAAAACACATCAGCAAACTCATTCACGCCTTGAAACATGGGAATAACTCGGGTGACTTCTTACTCAGTCTAACCACATAAGCCAAATACCCTTCGCACCCTTTAGACAACAATTTTTGAGCTTTTAATGCGGATATTACATGAATACCAAATAAAGACTTATCTGCATCAAACCTGAACATAGGCAAATCGGGCATAGCAAAATGAGACTCGCTTCTTATGACAATCTATAGATGTATACAACTACTCGACCAATCCATTCCAAGAATAACATCAAAATCACGGATTGGTAACTCTACCAAATCAAGCTGAAATATATGCCCACATATAACCACATCACAACCATGGTAAACCAAAGAAGATTCAAGGCACTTTCCCGTAGGAGTAGAAACCTCCAACACATAAGGCAAAATCTTAGGCAATTTATACAAAGTAAATGCAAAATACGATGCCACAAATGAATGAGATGACGGGATATATAAGAATACGAGCCTTAACTCCTGAGGCAATTAATATACCTCTAATAGCTTGGTGTAGGATCTACCTCTCCACGACCCAAGGCAATGACTCAACCTTAGACCTTCTCCTTCGGTTTCCCTTCATTATCTCTCTTTGTACCACCCTCGGTTGGCCACCTTGCATCCGCCGAAGCTTGACCCATTGCAACCTTGGACAATTCCTCCTAAAGTGTCCCACTACACCGTACTCGAGGCACTTGCCTTGCTTGCTCCAACATCGATCTTCGGAATGCCCCACTTTCTTACAAAGTTACAAGCACTCCCAAACTGGCTTGACGGTCGCATCATAGGAGTTGCCACATTTCCCTCTCAAACAACCCTGGAGGCTGACCTTGGCATCTTCTATTACGCAGTAGCCTTGACCTTGATACCTTGGTTTGCTTCCCACTACCACCTTCGGATCTGCCACGGTGCTCTTCAATGTCATTTTCAATCACATGCACACCCTATTCGGCTTTGCCTTTGATAGTCGGTGAAGTCATGAGTCAACAATTGCTTCCTGAACTCGAGCCTCAATCCTTTTACAAATCGGTAAACTCTCCTTTCTTCATCTCGTACCAAGTGAGTGCAATAGCGAGCTAACTCTGAGAACTTTGCTGAATACTGAGCCACCATCATCATTCCTTGCTCTAGACATAAGAACTCAACCTTCTTCTTGTCCCGGGTAACCATTGGAATAAAATGTTCTTTGAACCTCCAGTGAAATTCTCCCACGTATGCGGCGTATGATCACGCTCCCAAATTTCCTTCAATATTTGCCACCAGTGCTCTGCTGGACCTTCAAGCTTGAAAATGGCACATCTAACCTTCTCTTCATCAGGACTTTCCATAGTCGCAAAGATTTTGTTCATTGCCTCTAACCATCTCTCAGCACTTTAAAGGATGCGGATCTCCATTGTAACTCGGTGGAGTCAAATTCACAAACTTCTCTAACCCATGCCCTTGACGTCCCTCGGGTTGATGTTGAGCTTGTCCACGAGTTGCCATGTCTGCAAGAAGACTCTGAAACGAGGTTCATCATCTCTTCATTATGATTTCCACACCCCATACATTACCCACATTTTCTTGAGCCCTTTGCTTGATCATCATCATTTCCCGCCATGATACAAACCCACTAAATCAAACACTCGTCGTCAAATATCCACAACTCCCCCTTAATCTAGATCTCTACCCTTGACTTCTAAACCTAGCTCTGATACCAAGCTGTGGGGACCCCAACCAGGAACCTTAGCTCGTGCCCCGGCGGGTGGGTCCCCTTACTAGAAAAAACTATCTAAATTTAAAAAATTTGTTTAACTTGAAAGGTAAAAAAAACTTTCATAACCCAACATAAAACAACATCACTTCTCCACTTGGAGATAGGTTTACAAAACCAACTTTGAAGAAAACAACAACATGTTTAGTTACAACATAAACACAAATGAAAATGTTTTACAAAAGTAGTTCAATATACAAGTTGTCCCCGAAAAGAGTAATATCCCAAAAGCTACTCCCCACGGCCAACTCTGAGATATACATACACGACAACCCAAAATAAAGCTTGTCCAAACTCCTTCCCGGCCTTCTTGGTTTGGTCCGCCTATCTCGGCGCGATCTAAAACGGTAAAGGGAGAAGGGGTGAGAATAAATCCCAATAAGCTATTATGATGCAACAAGACGCCATATAAGATGCAACACATAACATGGTTGCTAACAACACATTGGTAAAGCGGTAAACACATTACGTTACCTCCAATTTACCTTTCTCGTCGGAACAATATGTCGTACAACGTGGGAGTAAAACTCTTCTTTTTGTGAATTGCTTAAGCATATTCACATCTTATAAGACTCATTTTTCAGAGAACCATATAAGATACTAGCTATACGCTAAAGGCTTTTGGCTAAATACGAAGCTATCACCCAATCTGTGGCCACGAAGGGGACGATCCACGAGTATAATGTAATTCGATCACCTTATAGAACATTTTCCATAATTGATCGTATTCCATTATACCCCTAAACTATCGATTGATATAAACACATTCAAGCACATAATAGATACTTAAAAATAAATCCACACTTGGGATATCAATGCAACAACATAGTATTAGCACTCATGTTTAAACCAATAAAATAGTGCAACATATATTTCGTACACTATTGAACAACAAACCATGAATATGTAACCAAGTATGGGCACAATGTATCACAAAGCGGGGCCTACATATTCACTATACAACATTGAGTACCCTTCTGAGTTCATGATTGATTTACCAAGTTTTGAACAACTTTGGCTAAGTTCCACATTATGCTTTTCAACCATTTTCAAGACAATATTTAAGAACCTTCCCAATATAATTTTGGACAAGTGAAGACATCATTGTATAGCTCATATGTTATACTAGGATTAGAGTCAAAAAGGAGTAAATTATGTACTAGGTAAATTAGGTTTTAATTGCTTAAAAACTGATACAGAGGAAACAGGGCAGGGCACGACTCGTGCCCCATGGCACGAGTCGTGCCACTCAAAAGCAGCACGAGTGCACCAAAGTGCACGACTCGTGACATAGGGCACGAGTCATGCCCTTCAACAGATTTCAATACTGATGTCAAAACATCAGCAGCCTTGGAAGAAAAGTGACATTTTGCTCAAAATATCAGCACCATATCTAAACTTCAGTATACCACATCCCTAACCCTTTCAATTCAACCCAAAACCAATTCCATCATTCCAACTCCAAGCAAAATGTACCAAAGCCATTTCCAACCAAATTAAAAGGTTCCAAAAAGGTCATGCACCTATATACCTCAATCATTCCAACATAAAACAACAATTTACTACTATCCTTTCACCCTAACAACAATACCCGTAGCAAACCTTACTTGACTCATTCAAATACATTTCCAACTCAAAGGCAAACATTCCAAAATACCAAGAACCATTTTATACAACAATAATATCAACTCTAAACAATGGAATGAGCAATAAGTGAAGGAAACCATAATAACTTACCTTAATAATTCAAAATTAAGAAAAACTTCACTCGAATAGACGTGATCCTCTCGGCTTCGAACATTTAGCAGCGAAGGGATCGAAGAACGGAACAATACTTGATTTATAGGAATTTATGGAAGGAAAGAACCCTAATTGTTTTCTCATGGAGCGAGAGGAAATGACTTGTTGATGTTTTAAGAAAATGAACCTTCTCCATGGAATAAACAAGGATATGCATTAACCCGAGTTACGAATTTAGCTCCTCCGATGCTTTGAATTACTACACTTAGATTTATTAGGTTCCAACCTTGACACTTAAGCACCTCCATAAAGTTATATATTTTACTAAATTTTCAACAATTAAAATATTAACTACACAATTCCTATTTATTCCATTTAGACATTAAATAATTAATTAAAGAAATTTTATTAACATCCTAAAAAATCAAATAAGTTATCAAAATATCAGCAAGGACACATAAAACTAACAAATCTCATGAAATGCATAAATGAGATGCCACGCACCCCCACCTCCACGTGCTCAACATGTGCTTAAAATGGTGCCTAGGATTAGGGTCGTGACATATATATATATATATATATATATGAATTATAATGCTACTAAAATATACTTATAAATAACCTTATATTGAAAAAAATGTCAAAAAATTGTCATATACATCGGTTAATATATATATATATATATATATATATATATATATATATATATATATATATATCGGTTTGGTTCCATTGTCATATATATCAATTAACTTGGAAAGCATATTAATCTCTGTCCAAAACTCGAGATGAAACTTGTTTGGATTTGAAATCCAAACACTTAATAACTAGCTGTGCTTTTCCACATAGTCAATCAACCCTTTGTACACCTTCCCAAGCCACCTTTATCAATGGACAAAAGTACCTTTTTAGTCCTTAAAATAATTTGAATGTTACCTTTTCGTCCTTAAACTATTTTTCGTTACCTTTTCGTCTTTAAACTATTGATTTCATGATTATTACGTCCTTTCGTCTATCTCCCATCCAATCCGCGTTAAACCCTTCCTTCTTTGGCACCATGTTGGCAATTTTGGTATTGCGTGCCATCCACACGATTTAATTAATCAAACCCTCTCCAAGGCGCTGGAATCCGGCCGCAATTCGCACTGAGGAAACGCCCGCAAGTGCCTCGGCGTGATCGCCCCTAGTCATGGGCGACGGTCGCACAAAGTTCTTGGAAATTGCGCGCGGTCGCTCGCCCTTGCACATGTTGCCTCGGCCATTGTGACGGCCTCGGCCCTTTGCACTTGCCCTAGCCTCGGCCATGGCTGCTCCTTTCCCCGGCCCGGCTTCAAGCAAATGCGTATGAAGGTGCTTTCACCCCTAAAGTTCATGGATCTCTACGATTTTACCAAATGAGACATCTTTATTGATCAACACCAACAAGAATGTCCAAACCCTATCTTACAAGGAACCTAACAGGTAATTTTATTTTATTTAAATTGATTTAAACAAAGTGAAATATGTGTAATTTTGGTACTTGGGTATTGTTTATTTCCATTGATTTTTGTCTTTTGTTGACTAATTGAAGGGGTTTGGATTGGATAATGGAAGGGAAATGGTGACAATGGACACATCCCCGAGCAACAATGGCAAAATATTATGCAGCACACAAATTTGGGGCTAACTACGAGATAATAGCTCAATTTACAACACAAATAGCTCGAGTTTTACATCAACATGATGAGAAATGTTCCATGATTCTTGAGTTGTGCCTAGTAATAGAAGTTTAAACAAACCTCCTTGCAATTTACCAATTGATCTTTGCAAAGAATCGTGCCGTTATCAATATCCGTCCACCCACAAGATTGATCACCTAGCTTTTGACCTGAAAACAGAACCCACGACTAGCCAGAATGGTCTCCGGCGAAGACCCTCGAGCGTGAGAGTAAGTATGGTGTATGGAGAACTTATAAGTTATAAAGAACAATGTATTCAGAATAACAAATAGCAATTACCTCTAAACTTTTGAAGATGTGAAGTATTTATAGGCCTTGATAAGAGGTATAATTGTAGTAGGATTGTATGAAATCTCTAGAATCATGAATCAGATTTGTATAAGAGATCGTGTCCATAAATAACTCCTGATTTGTGGGCTTACGCTTTATGAAAAGAATTGTAGAGCGTTATGACTCACGTAGGTCATGTATACGCTTTCTAGAGTCAAGGTCGCACGTTGGACATAGGCCGACTGGCGAATGATAGGGTCGGATAATACCCGAATGTGATATATGGATCGTATGTCGGACAGAGCCAGGTCGGGACCATGTAGGTCGGACAATGGGCTAGGTCGACTGATCCTGGCTGATGGGCCTTGGGCCTTATAGTAATTGGGCTGCCCTACCAAGGATGTGGTGGCAATAATACTCGAATGATTGGGCTTCACTCGTTGGGCCTAGGCCGATCACACTTTTCCGTTCGGTGGCCCCCAACTTTCTGGGTGAACTTTGGCTACCAGGAAGTTATGAAAATTTTGATGAGAATTTGAGTAGGTGATAAGTGACTATTACATAGTCATTTATCACATTATTTCTTAATCATTTCCTTAGTTTTTAGTATCATTTAGTTTACATTCAGTTTATTTTAGCTTCTTTTGTCATATATCTTCTATTTTATGCCTTTGGTATATCTTATACTCTTAGACAAGTTTTAGAGTCATTTTATGAAACAATTGGAGCCTTGAAAATAATCAAGTATCAAAACCATGGAGGGCAACATCAAATTAAGCACACAGGCCAAATCCTAGCATGCACGGCCGTGCTCTTTGCATAGGAGCGGCCGTGCATATGGCCATTGCCAGGCCAAAATTGGCCCCAAAACATGGAGTGGCCGAGGCTTGAAAACCAGAGTGGCCGAGCAAATCTAGCTAGAGCGGCCGTGCAGCAGAAAGAGGAGCGGCCGTGCACAATGCCCAGTTCAAACCAATATTTGGCGCCAAGCTCGCACGGCCGTGCAGTTCTGAACATACCCCGTATGAAAATTTTTATTGTTTTGGAAATGGGACGGGAAATATGTAAAAGTGAAAGAAAGGAGTCGTCACGCCGTTTTATGGAAAAAATTGAAAAACCTTTTGAAATCAGAGAGAGTTTGCGAGTCAGGTTACGTGTTGGGAAGAACCGAGAGTTCACCCAACATGCCTCGCGAATGAGTCTTCCAATGAAAACATCCAAATCATTCATGAGTGTGTGCAATGTGTGAGACAAAAAATATGATAAATGTATTTTATTACTTTAAGAGATGAAAATACATCTTGTGAGTCACTTTGTGCAAGGGACCTAACACGATTACAATGATTGAAGCGGATTACAAGCGAAGCTGGAAGGCTGCTGCGGATTGGCCGGTTATGTCGCACGACACGGGACATGGCCTAGCCAAGTGTCGCGTGACACAATGTGCCATCTGCAGAGTTTTACAAATGAATTGCTTACAGAAGAGATTAATGGCAAATTTAGATCACCAGAGGTAAGAAACAAGTCACGAAGACCTCATAGAGGAATCAATAATCAGATCAGTGTAAATATGGAATGATTCACACCCATCTTGAGGTTTAAGCAACAAACATCATCAATATTAATCAAAAGCATGCGTTATCACGAGAATAAGTGCATAACGAGAACATTCGAGAGACTAAAACATGGCATATTCAATGACAAATCAATAGATTAAGCATAGAAATTACAACCAATGATGAAAATAGAGAGAGAGAAGGGGAATAAGGAGTATTACCCTTGTAGATCCTCAATCCTTATACCAAGTTAGGTATAAGGATCTTCAATTCAGCTTCAGAAGATGATTAACACCCAGAAGGATGCGAGACTTGAAGTTTCAATGTGTGTCAAAGTATGTGAAGGAGAGGAATGAATTTTGTATGAGAGAGAGTGAATTGTGAGAGAATTGGGGTGGTGTTTGTGTGTGTTTGAGGAGAGAGATTGGTTTTAAGGCATATTTTGGCGGAGTAACGCTAGGTTGGTGAAAAAGGGCCCACTGAAATGAGAGGAGGAGGTCTCAATTTATAAAGTGCATGGACATGGCTAACTATGTCGCACGACGGGAGGAAGTCGTAAATCGCTTGTTTTCTAGAAACATGCAAGGTGGAAAACTAGAAGGATCGACATGGCTAACTATATCGCACGACGGGACGAGTCGTAGCGCTTATTTTCTAGAAACATGCAAGGTGGCGAGATTTTGGAACCCTCTTGAACAATTCCTTAAATTTCCAAGCTGGATAATTCCCATGGGTCCTTCCGGCCCAAGAAACTTACGAAAAGCCCTCGAAAGTCTAGGAATGAGATGTGAATATACTAAAACGCCCCTAGTGCTATTTTATTATATTAAAAGGCACTTATCAAGGGTTGCAAGTTAGATTGGGGTACTCACAGAGCCCCTCGGCAACGTCACTTATGGAAGAAGTGGGTTTGTCGATAAGAAGGATCCCAAGCTTGGTGAGCTAATGATGGGAAAGATAGGCGAATGTTCGAATGGGTTTGGACCTCTCGAGAAAGGATTCCTACGTATCTGAAGAGGAATCAAGCCAAATCATATTTACGGGCGAGTGAGGACTTGCGGTGCCTCAAACCGAAGAAAGACCACAGTGGTCAAATAGTTTGGACCTTTGGAGAAAGGATTCCCTACGTATCCCTAAAAAGGGAATCAAGCCGGATCGTAGTTCAAGAGCGGGGGCAAGAATGAATCAAAGGCTGTGGGACTTTTTGAAGGCGTCTATACCTAAGGGAGACTATTTGAAGGCGTCTATACCTAAGAGGAATTGTTTGAAGGCGTCTATACTTGAGAAAGACTATTTGAAGGCATATATACGAGGGAGACCATTTGAAGGTGTATTAACCTAGGGAGACCATTAGAAGGTGTCTTAACTTTAGGAGACCATTTGAAGGTGTCTTAACCTAAGGGAGACCATTAGAAGGTGTCTTAACCTAAGGAAGACCATTTGAAAGGCATCTATATCTAAGAGAGACTATCGAAGGATGATACGGGACGAACCTAAAGAATGCACGGGTGTGATGAATGTGCCATTCGAAAATTTTCCCATTTTTTTGTTTAAAAGAAAATCAACGAAAACGAAGTCGCCACGCCATTTTAATTTTGAGGGCCAAAACTTTGAAAAAAGCCCGAGATCAGAGATTTAGGTTCGGAGGTCATGTTACGCGTCGGGAAGGACGTTAGTGTGCACCAGACCGCGCCTCGTCCATTAAGCGAGTCTTCCAAGCTGAAAATCATTTGTGTGTGTGTGTGTGTGTGTTTTGGCCAAAATAAGTTGAAACTCAGAAAAGTAAAAATTGGGATATCTTTTTAAGACTTTAAACTGATCCCATGATTTTTGGAAGATTTTGGATTGAGATTTGGTACTCAAAAGACCTTTTGAAGTTGAGAGCCATTTCTGCCAGAATGAAAAAGGCAGTGGACCTTTGATTTTGAAATGGATTCAAGGGTCTTAAAACTTCATAATCTGGATAAACTCAGAGAATGAAAGTTGTTCTAGACACCTTAAATAAAGTTTGTGCAGAAGGAATTTTCCATTTTGGAGAAGATTTGAGGGTCAAAACCTTCTGGAAATCTCAGATATGAGATCTGGATTCCCAGAAGCTGATGAACTAGCCTCTGAAAGAAAATTTGAAAAGAGGAGTTTTACTCACCCAAAAAATAAAGTAAAAATATGTCTGGAAAGCTCTGGATGTTGGCTACAAAAAGTGTTTTGTAGTCAACACCAAATTCCAAGTTCATCTGTGTCCAAAAATTAAGACCATGGACTGAGGTCTGAGAAAATTGCTACTGGACAGCAACTTCTCAAGAAAGAAAATATGATTTTAAGGGGTTTTGCATCCATGCTTGTCCCCATTTCCTAGGTTTTGGTTAGTGATCACTAGACATTTTAGTGGTGAATCAACTATACCAAACCATCCTTAAAGTACATTAGGACTAAGCATTTCATTTTGCTTGGGAAGGGAATTTTATCCTTTGAAATCAAGATTTTATGCTTGAAAATGGTTTTAGGGTTTTGAAAATGAGTTTTCTTTGCAAGAAAGTAAGAAAGCTTAAAAATAATGTTGATCTTTGTAGAAGATCATCCATGGAGATGGTCTTCCATGGTGATCTTCTTAGATCTAAAGCAAGAAGATGAAAGAACTACATTTTGTAGTTTGAAGATGCATGCATGGATGAGATTTAGGGTTAGGAAGAGGAGGGTTTACCAATCTTCCTTGTGTTCTTGAGTGTTTGGCTTGAGTGTATGAGTGTTTAGGGCTTTAATATGAGAGTGAGTGGATGAGTATGAGTTGGGAAAGATTGGAGAGAAAAAGGTGACAATTCAAGTGAATTCTCACTTGTTTTCTCTCTATATTCGCCGAGAGGTTCGGATGCAAAATGTGTTCTTCCTCCTTATTTTTGTATTTGGAGGGCTCAATTTATAGCCCTCTGAAAATGACAAACTCATCCGCGCGGATGGATCCGAGCGGCGTGCCTTGTTCATTAAATGCGGCTTCGGCTTTGGACAAGAAGAATATTTCTTTTCAAAATTCAAATTAACGGCCGGTTTTGTGTTTCCGGCCATTGCCATTTTGGTTTTCTTCTTTTGTTTTGCTTTTTGAGATTCTTTTTAAGGTTTAACCTTAAATAACAATGCCCATTTTACCCTCACTTTGTTAGAAAAGTTAGGATAGTTAGGAATTGTTAGAAATGTTATAACTTTCGTTAATTTTCTAACGAAAATTCTAACAAGCTCAAATTGGAGCACTTACAGTAGCCCCTCGGCGACGGTGCTTTCGAAGGAAGCGGGGTCGTCGATAAATAGGCTCCATATTTGGCGGGATGATCGAGTGATCGGGTGGTGAACCTAGCGATAGGCTACCTACGTATCCCGAATGGGAATCAAGCCGATCGTAGTTCGGGTCTTTGACCACTGGAGATGATGGCGTTTTAGGTGCCTCGAACACGATGAGCGAGTTCTACGGATCGTTTCTTTGGAAAGAAACTTCTGTGAGGGATAAGAGATGACCATTTTCGGTCGATGGCTATCCGCTCTGGAGGATAGGAATGACCATTTTTCGGTCTCTGGGGGATGATTGCGATTTATCGCTTTCTAGTGATAGCGTCTTAGGTGCCTCGAACCTTGGAAGATGGCGTTTTAGGTGCCTCGAACCTTGGAGATGGCGTTTTAGGTGCCTCGAACCTTGGAGATGGCGTTTTAGGTGCCTCGAACCTTGAAGATGGCTTTTTAGGTGCCTCGGACCTTGATGATGATGGCTTTTTAGGCGCCTCGGACCTTAATTTGAAATGGCCTTTCGGTGGACTTCGTCTGCTGCCGAAGGAGAGGGTGACCGTTTTGGTCGAGGGGCTGGACCTAATGATAGGCTACCTACGTATCCACTAGTGGGAATCGAAGCCCTTTCGTAGTTCGAGTACTACTCGAGATTCCGTTGGCTTTTGGGATTAGTTAACTTTCTTTGGGGATTTCGTTAGCCTTTCTTTGAGGAAAATCGAGACGTATTTGTGCAGGAAATCGGTCTTACGTTTGACTGTAGTTGGATGATTTTGATGAAAGATACGGGATCTCGTTATCTTTCTCGGGACACTCGGTCTTACGTTTGGCCAGGGGTAATTTTGATGAAAGATACGGGATCTCGTTATCTTTCTCGGGGCACTCGGTCTTACGTTTTGGCTAGGGGTAATTTTGATGAAAGATACGGGATCTCGTTATCTTTCTCGGGGCACTCGGTCTTACGTTTGGCTAGGGGGTAATTTTGATGAAAGATACGGGATCTCGTTATCTTTCTCGGGGCACTCGGTCTTACGTTTGGCTAGGGAATGATTTTGATGAAAGATACGGGATCTCGTTATCTTTCTCGGGGCACTCGGTCTTACGTTTGGCTAGGGGAAGATTTTGATGAAAGATACGGGATCTCGTTATCTTTCTCGGGAGCACTCGGTCTTACGTTTGGCTTAGGGGTAATTTTGATGAAAGATCACGGGATCTCGTTATCTTTCTCGGGGCACTCGGTCTTACGTTTGGCTAGGGGGTAATTTTGATGAAAGATACGGGATCTCGTTATCTTTCTCGGGGCACTCGGTCTTACGTTTGGCTATAGGGGTAATTTTGATGAAAGATACGGGATCTCGTTATCTTTCTCGGGGCACTCGGTCTTACGTTTGGCTAGGGGGTAATTTTGATGAAAGATACGGGATCTCGTTATCTTTCTCGGGCACTCGGTCTTACGTTTGACTGCTTAGGGGTAATTTTGATGAAAGATACGGGATCTCGTTATCTTTCTCGGGGCACTCGGTCTTACGTTTGGCTAGGGGTAATTTTGATGAAAGATACGGGATCTCGTTATCTTTCTCGGGCACTCGGTCTTACGTTTGGCTAGGGGTAATTTTGATGAAAGATACGGGATCTCGTTATCTTTCTCGGGGCACTCGGTCTTACGTTTGGCTAGGGGATAATTTTGATGAAAGATACGGGATCTCGTTATCTTTCTCGGGGCACTCGGTCTTACGTTTGACTTGCCGGGGTAATTTTGATGAAAGATACGGGATCTCGTTATCTTTCTCGGGGCACTCGGTCTTACGTTTGGCTAGGGAAGATTTTCTTGACAAGGGGCTGACTTTGGTTAACTTTGGTTAACTCTGTCAAGTTGGGGGCGAATTGCGAGTCTGGAATTTTAAGGGGCAAAAGGGTCATTTTGACCCTTGCAATCCTATCCGCGCGGATAGGGATGTAAAGTCGGGGGTATTAATTAGGGCCAACGCCCTTTTCTTCTTCCCCATTCGGTTTTGAAAAAATTACGAGAGAGAGAGAAAGCGCAAATCCGCCATTTTTGGCCAAAAAGCTTCAAAAATCTTCCGATTTTCTTCGATTTTTGAGCAATGGAACACGGGAAGGCGCTTTTCAAGGCCAGGGCGTGGCCCGGTAGCGGAGAGGCGGTGGAGCTCGTCGGATGAGGAGGCATTACAATCTTTCGCAATCGGTTGAGGAGGAGCATTACCCCGATGCTTGGCAACATTGGGCTTCGGATTCGAATCTCCGAACGGTATACTTTGAAACCCTTTGATCCCTTTGTTGATTTCTTGTTTGAAAATTTTGGGTGATTTTTGAATTAATTTTTTTTTTTGAAAATTCGAATGATTGATGTTCTTGGCTTTGAATCTTGATTTTGATGCTTTGCATGTTGTAATGAGTATATGAGTAACCCAAAATGTGCACTTTGCTTGGGAAAAAGAATTGGCATTTTTGCCACACATTTTTTTTTCAATTCGAAAATTACATGTGAAAATTCGAAGAATTGTGATTTTTTTTTGAATATTGCATGTTGATGATGATGATGATTTTTTTTTTTGAAATTGAATTTTGATATTGATGAATGATGATGCAATGCATGCATTTTGTTTGGAAAGAATGGGCATTTTGCCAATATGGGATGTATGTATGTTTAGGATATGTATTTTTTGAAAAGTGGAACGGATTTTTCCTCCCGTTGCATGTAAGATGGATGATATGCATGTATGCATTTTTTTTTTGAGATGATGCATGTTATTTTATGAAAATGGGACGGAGTTTTTACTTCCGTAGGAATGCATCTTTTTTTTTTTTGATGAATGCATTGGGACTTCTTTGCTTGTTTTCTTTCATGCGAGAAAAATGGGGCTATGCTCATTGTATCTTTGTTATCTTTGTCGAAATTTCTTTTTTTTTTTTTTTTAATGTAAATGCAAATGCAATCTTTTGACATTTTCTCTCTCTCTTTTTTTTTTTTTTTTTTTACGGGCGGAAACCGTTTTGTGACGGAGCGGTGAACAAAATGAAGACTCGAGGATCGGTGGAGTACAGTGATTGACTTGTGGGACCGGCTTAGGATGCGGGCCGAGGAGCTTTGCCGAGTCAGAGACAGATTGTTGTCGAGACGGGGCTCTGGGAGTTCGTCGAGTGCTTGAGGGGGTGAGTCGAGTTCCACTAAGAGCAAGGAGCTTGATGTTTGCTGCGGCGCGGCATTGGTGGGACGCGACCCACACCTTCCACTTCTTACGGGGCGAGGCTACGGTTACGCCCTCCGACTATCTTTGCGATTACGGGCTGTCCTTTAATGGGCCCAGCGGCATTGAGTGGCGGGATGGCTACGGCGATGCGTCTGCGAGGCTCTTACGGGATTTTCCCTATTCCCAAAAGGGGATGGGGATGGAGTATGCCGTGGTCTACGGCAAGATCGTGGAGACCATAGCGAGTTATGAGGTGGGGAGGAGAGGATAGGCGCCGATCGAGATTGCCGGGGCCTTCTTGTGGTTTGCTTTCTCGAGCACGCTCTTTGGACATCTTTGAGGGACGGCGGTCTTTGCCTTGTTGAGGTCCTTGGAGGACATGGAGACGGCGGAGATGTCTCGTGGGGAGAGGCGAGGGTGGCGAGCTTTATTTTGCTCTTGATAGGTACAGTAGGAAGGCTGTGAGCTCTTTGTCTTGCTTTGAGTTTGCCACTGGAGGTATAAGCTCTCTTTTTGCTTTCCCTCTTTTTTTTGAGCACGCACTTTTCTTTTGCCTTTGGATTGATTGGATTTTTACCTTTCGCGGTATGGGCGTTGGAGTTTTCCACGTCACGGTGTGGCGGCGGCCGGCGGAGTACGTCGGGCGTATCCGGCCATGCGGTCTTGGTCCCAAGCATGCCGGGAGAAGATAAGCTCCGGGCGTACGACTCTCGAGTGCGCGGATTGCCTTCCTTTGACGGAGGCCGAGACGGATGAGGGATGATATTCTTCCCACAGGATCGCTTTGAGGTAGCGCGCGGTGAAGCGGCGAGATACGGGCGGTGCGGCGGAGGATTTTGAGGGTCGACTGCGATGCCTATTATGCAGGAGAGAGGGTGACGCGCGCCGGCATGGCGTGAACTCGCCTTTGAGGACACCGGTGGAGCCTCCCGCCGATATGATGCACCCGAGCGATCGGTCCGTGACTGGGATGATTAGAAGCGAGCCGGCACTTCTCGGACTTCGTGGCGATTGAGCCATATGCGACATTCGTCTTGAGGAGGCGAGGATGCCTCGGGTTTTGGATAGGGAGGGGCTTGGGATCCGCGGTACCCTCGGACGGATTTTCCTATATCCGGGATGGGGTCCGATTGAGGGTGCGAGATCCCTCGGCCGGCGACTTCCACGAGCTTTCCGGCCTCGTCAGGAGTATGAAGGTATGGTTTCACCTTTTCCCCTTCTTTTCTTTCTTTTGTTTCATCATCTTTAGCATCACCTCTTTTTTTTTTTTTTTGACGCTTTTGCTTTTGTGCGGTTTTCGGAGGTGGTCGTCGAGAAGGCGACGAAGCAAGTGATCGGGGCAAGAGATTCATCGGGAGGATGGTCGCTTGCGGGGCTCCTCGAGGCTAGAGCGAGCGACCACGGCCGGCGCACTGTCGGACGGGAGGCTTCCCCTATTCGCTCGAGACTTCTTCGAGACTCCTTTGTCTCCTCTCCTTGATCCCCGCGCGGTGTTGCCTTCGGATCACGTCATTCTCGGGGATCCACACGGGCGAGGACACGTTTGGCGGCATGGCGGGTCGTCTTCGTACGTGCGGGAGTCGACGCCTTCACCTTCGGATACGATTTTTCGCGAGATCTCGGCTTGCCCTATCGGAGCGTGCCGGTTGGTCTGATGAGCCTCTTTGCGGAGACGAGGACGATTGAGCCCGAGATTTTCGGGGCTCTGAGGAGCGGGCCGAGTCGCAAGAGGGGCGGGGAGACATCGGAGTCTTTGGAGACTCCGATTGATTTTTTTTTTTGAGATTTAGATTTGTACGGATTGTGCACATTTTTTTTTGATGTAATAATTTAGGATTTTATTTATGTTTGTTTTTTTTTATGCACACTCTTTTTTTTTTGGAATGTAATAATTTAGAATTTTATTTTATGAATGCAATGCAATATGAATGCAGTGTTGCATGAGCCTTGGTTTTTTTTTTGCAAGGGTGTTTGGTATATGGACTGGTTTGGGGAGGTTTTTTGCACAGGTTTCGAGCAGACGGGACGAAATATTCCTCTTTTGGTGTAGCGGCTTGGGTATTGCGAGATTTTTTTGGGAAAGCAATCCCATCCGCGCGGATGGGGCTGCATCGACATTGTCCTTTAATTTTGGTTCGAGACCTGGTCTTGCTTTATTTCAAATTCAAATATCCTCTTCAACCTCCGGTCAACTGACCATTTTCGGGAGAAAGAGAGAAAAACCATGGAAATGGCCAAAAATTCTCCAAAATTGTCCAAAGAAAGGCAAATGTTGTTCTTTGAAAAGTTCAAGGAGTGGTGTAGGGAGATCATGCATGAGGGAAGATCATTCTTTGAAGAAAGGTACAAGATACGATGCTTGTGGTCTCTCGAAGAATTGGTTCCGGATTATGACCTCTTAAGAGCTTCTTCTTCGTTTTGGGATACTAGAAGGCATGTCTTTTGCCTTTCCTTCAACGAGATTGTTCCGGCGTCGAAGAATTTCGGGCCTTACTTGGAGGTCCGGAGGTGGAAGAGATAGCGGTTCCTTTGCCGGAGGAGCTTCTTTTCTTGACAGTTGTGCGTCCTCCTTCATCTTTCCCGGAGGAAGCGCAAGGTATGATCCGCGGTCCGATCATCTCGATATTTCGGTCTTCCCGACAGATTTAGGGGCCTAGGTTTGGTGGATGATACCTATTGGGATGCCTTTGCACTTTGTATGTTTGGCACCACTGTTCATGGTCTATTCCTTTGGGATGCGCCATCGGTCTTTCTTTGGATGTTGTCGTTCGGCTGTCGCACAGGCGAGAGATGTCGTTCCTTTGATTACTTGGGGAGACTTTTCATGCTCTCGACAGTTAGCTACCGGACGGCGGTATATGCGCGGGGGCAGCCCGTTCCTCTTGACCACTGTGGGCGATGGAGCGTTTGGGGGTTCTTCGGGAAACCTACGATATGATCGAGCCTTGGACTTTTGCCGGGAGAGGTGTTGATGTAGATTTTGATGATCGGGGCTCGTGGGAGCGTTGGATGGCGGGTCGCCCAGGCTGAAGATATCGAGATGGTTGGTGCCTCGTTGGCGGGTGGAGACTCGCGAGTGCTTCGGGGCGGGTCCCAGTGGTTATGCTTAGGGGCTTTCTCGGTCCGGTTTCTACATTCGGCTTTAGTCATGAGACGGTTTGGCTTGGAGCGAGGTTCCTTTGGAGGGTTTTGATGATATAGCCACCGGGGTGGTGGCTCCTGTTTCCATGGATGATCCCTCGGTGTTTCCATTTCTTTCCCGAGCATGGAGGTATGATGCCTTTCCTCCTCGGGTCATTCTCGAGCGTCAGAGGCCGGTGTTCACGACCACTTGGTACCTGGATTGGTATGAGAGGCATGCAGGAGAGACTCGAGGTGGCTATTTTGAGACGGCGTGAGGCCATTGTGGGTGCGGAGGACTGGCGATTTACGAGAGGAGGAGGGCCGAGGCGAGGGCCAACCCTCATGGCGGGAGCGGAGACGGCTGTGGCCGATTATGAGGCTTACGTCGAGACGGGGAGAGGAGGGCTCCTATGCTACCGGCTAGGCTACGAGGAGATGAGGGATGACGCTAGGGCTACTAAGGCCACGACGGAGGCTGGTTTGATAGACCTGTTCCTATACGAGCTTGGTAGGAGGAATGACATCTTTCTGTTCGAAAAAGAAGACTCGGAGGGGAAGAAGAAGGGAGAGGCCGATGCAGTGGCTTGGAGTGACTACGAGGTTTCAGTATCCCTTTCTTGCCATGACGGACACATTAGTTTGATTATGTATCTTAGTTTTCTTTTAGCGAGGTTGCCGGTTGTAGGAATGAATCGGGCTTAGACTCATCAAAGAGCTTTTAACTTGTAATGAATATTTGAATTGCTTTAGAGTTTTTCGAGACGCTTTCATGGTGCGATCAATTGTATTGATGCCAAAGTATGGCTTTTATTTGTGCTTTAGACCGAACCGTTTCCGGTGCCTACGTTCCCCTCATTTTGAGGAGCTCGGGTCTTCGTAGTTCAACCTGGTGAACTCTTTTTTGTTTTTTTTTGTTGTTTTTTTTTTGTTTTTTTTTTTTTTGTTTTTTTGGTGCAACCACTGTTTTTACCTAGGCCGCCCTTTTCGGGTTTCTAACCTAGTTGGGTATTACTCTTTTAGCACTCTTTTTTTTTTTGTTTTTTTTTGTTTTTTTTTTGTTTTTTTTTGTTTTTTTTTGGTGCAACCTGTTTTTACCTAGGCCGCCCTTTTCGGGTTTCTAACCTAGTTGGGTATTACTCTTTTAGCACTCTTTTTTTTGTTTTTTTTTTTTGTTTTTTTTTTTTTTTTTTTTTTTTTTGTTTTTTTGTTTTTTTTTTTTACGCGTAGTATACGCGCGGCTTGTCACCATTCCTTTGGGTGTACAAAGGGATTCCCGTCGAGGTGCGCAAGTTGCATGGCTCCTCAGGAGAAGATCTTACGGACGACATATGGCCCGACCCATACGAGGCTCCCATTTGCGAGGGGTTGATACGGTGGGGGCTTTTCTTTTAGAAGCGAGATCACCTTCTCGGATCTCCCGATGCTTTACTTTCTTGTCGAAGGCTCTAGCCATTCTTCCTTGGTAGGCTCGGATGTGTTCCATGGCCTTGATCGGCGTTCGTCTAGTAGGGCCAATTCGTCATGGCGACTACGGAGCCATTCGACCTCGTTGATCGCTTTCCGGCGGTATACGGAGCGAGGGGATTTCCGGCTCGATTGGGAGTACGGCTTCCATTCCGTATGTGAGGGCAAAAGGTGTTTCCCCGGTTGCCGTTACGGCGTGTTACGTAGCCCCGAGTGCCGAGTGTAACTTCTCGGGCCAATCTACGCCTTGGGACGGCCATTTTCGGATGATATTTTCGAGTCTTGTTTCTTTGCTTCGACGGCTCCGTTGGTTTGGGGCTGTAGGGAGATGACTTGTGACGGGTTATTCGGAATTCCGCGGCAATTTTCACATTCCCCTTGAAGTGGGATCCATTATACGAGATGATTTGGTGGCAACCCGTATCTGCACATGATGTTTTCTTTGATGAAGAGGGCAACTTTCCTTGAATTGAGGATTTTGTAGGACTTTGCGAGCATCCTTTCGATTCCTTCGAAGAAATGACCAATCTGCGTCTCTTTAGGCTCTTCCGCGGTTCCCAAATTCACACTCGTCAAAATCTCTTCGGCGGCTTGGGCTCGATTTTCCTCTTTCAGGACAACTTTGCTTAAAGATTTTTTTTGTTGTTTGATTTTTTTTTTCGTTTAATGTGTACGCTTCTTTATCTAATGAATTATTATTAAATTTTTTTTATTAATTAATTCATCATTAGTTAAAGTGGCAATCAAGGGATACTCGAAAAGGTTCGTCATTTCATTGAAAACGAAAGGGAATACGGCGCTTGCTACGGACTCGTAGTCTTCGGGCGTAAGGCCGTCGGACGACCCTAGAGACTCGATCTTAACAAAGAGAGGCGGGAGGACTTGTCCTAGATTGACACAAAGGGACGGGGGACCAATCCAAGCTTGGTGATCATTTCCTCCTTGGTCGCGGACGGGCACGAGAGAGTTTCCCAATTCTTTAGCGGCTTTTCTTGTTGGTGGCCTCATGACTCGGGAAGCTGTCTTTGTTTTTGTTTTCCTTTCTCAATTGCTTTGCTATCATCTCTTGGACCGAGCCGAGATCAATCGGGTCGGCACTGGACTTCTTCTTCGAACAATTCTTTGCATAACCGAGACCATCCCAATCATCGAGGAAATTCCGTGGCCTTAGCTTTTGGCCTTTGTCGGTTCGAATTCGGGTTTCGGATCTTCTGGGCGTAGGAATAGTGGTTGTGAGCTTCTCGGCTGTTCCACCGGAGTCGAGGCACGCCTACGAAGGTATACTCGCTCTTCGTAGCGGTGGTAGCCCCGGGTATCTTGGGTAGGTCCGGGAACATTCTACGGACCGGGTTAGCCTTGGTTCCTCTGAACTTGTTGAGGCTATCTTGTAGCTTTAGCCATCTGCCGTAGGAGTGGGCTCTGTGATGTTTTCTGGTTGTGTGGGACCCTTTACAAAGTAGTCGGCCAAATTAGGTGAAGGGGAGAGATTTAGGGTTGTCGGCCAGGGACCTTTCTGTGGCGGCTTCAAATCTTTTTCCTTTTGCGGTGTCATTTGAGGAGGCCTCATATCCCGGGCCGTGGCGAGTATTACGTCCTTTCACCTCGATGAGTTTGTGAGTTCCTTGTTGGTGCTTCCCCAGGCCAGAGGCCGAGTAGATAGCTCATTTTCTCATCATTTTCAAGGCCGGTGGGATTTTATCCCAGTGATTGTCAGATCTATGTTGCACACTTGGGCCTTGGGAGGCTCGGCCAGTGAAGCCCGTTAGCATGTGACCTTCCTCGTCATGTTTGATTTCGAGAATAGGTATTCCGCCGTATCGTGCCTTCTAAAGTGACTAAATCTCAGTAAATGGTCGTCGAGATCCCCATTCGAGGCAATTTCACACCTTTGGTGGAGGCTTGAGGCGACCCCTTTGACTTGGTGCGGCCAAGGTCTTCCCAGACGGGGCATTGAAAGTAATCGGGATGTCGATAACACGGAATTCCACGAGGTATCAATTTACTGTCCAAACCGAGAGGTCTAAAGTAGCGACTCAGGGCTGCTCGGGATGTTGAGTCGTAAGCTTTGGCTGTGAGAGAAGAAGGCTTCAAGTACGTAGTCTTGATATCAAGCAAGCTCATGATCTTTCTTTGGAAGAATGTTCATTCCGGACCCATTATCAACCAGGACCCGAGGAGGCGTCGTTCATCCGAGTGGGTTTGTGATGAAGAGAGGCTCATTATGATCGGCCCCAAATTGAGGGAGGTCGAGATGCGTGAAAGTGATTATGTTCCCGTAGTGGATGTTTCCAATCAGTTGTACCACATCATCGGGAGTAGCATCAATAGGCACGAGTGCGAGCCGGGCTTTCTTCCGGCTTCGGCTTATGGGGATAGGACGAGGTGAGTAGAGACCGAGAGGAAATGTTGGCTGTGTTTGCTTCAAGGGTGAGCACGGGATCCTCTTTTCGAGTGCAGGTTTGTTGTCTTAGCGTAGGGCGGCGATCTTCTTTTGGTGCTTGATACGTGGCCTTCTTATACGCCTTGGGATTTCCTTGGAAGATACGCCGGATCGGGTCAGCAGATTAACTTCCTCATCGATCGTCTCTTAGTGGATTTCTTCAATCTTTGCTAGGGTCGATGGGGAGCCCTTTTGGCTATTGGCCATTGGTTACGACGGAGTCTAGTGACGATGAGGTGGCATGCGGCTCCTTCTGGCGGCCCTTATAAGCTGCTTCCCAAGTCACGAGCTTTTGGGTTTGGGGTTGTGTTGTTGCCCCTTGGATGGCCCTGAGCTAGGGCGTCCTCAGATTCACTCTCATGGCCGGCCTTGCTCATTGTTATCATGCAACAAGAGTCGCTATTGTCGGGACTCGGCGGCTTTTCGATCTCATCCCGGTATAGTGCGGCCATTCGATTCCCTTACGTAATACTCGAGTTGGAGATGATTATAGCGTTTTGCGTGGGAGCGCATCCGGTATCATGCCGGTTTCTAGGACTTCTACGAAAGGCGACATACATTCGGGAAAGGTGACCTCTTCTTGGGTAACCACGACAGGAGTGTTACTTTGTTAAGGGTGGATTTGATCTAACCATGGTTATTTTCTCATTTGGGCGGATGGGAGTTAATTTTCCTCTTTCGATCGGATCTTCGACTATCGGCTGGATCGGACACTGAAAACCCTTTCCCCAAAGCATGGTAGGCGGTGTTGAATTCTAAGACATCCACGTGCTCGAGATCCATGAAACTTCATGGCCTTCATGTCCTCGGTCTCGTATTCGTCTTAGAAGTTTCTTCGTCGTCGCTTCTTGATAACCGGCCATTGTGCCTGGCTCCCATGGGCTCATTTCGGCATGATTGTTCCAGATTGTTTCCGGATCGGGGCCTCGGTTGACTCTTCACTCTCGTCATCATCATCATCATCGCTGTCGTCGGAATCTTCTTCCCATACTACGGGATTTCGGTGAGAGGAACGTCGATCAAACCCGTTGGGGGAATATGGGTGCGTGCAACCGCAGAAATTGTCATATGTTCCCATTCCGGAAGTGGTAATTGTGACTCGGCTTCTCCTCCCGAAATTGCGGGGGAAGAGTGAGAGGGGGTGGCACGTATTTGACACCGGAGTAGGATATAGAAGGAATCCTCCTCTTAGATTCTTCTTGTTCTCGGGATCATATTCGGGCTCTCCCAAAGCCAATTTGCGAAGTGTACTAGCTCCGGATGCTCTTCGGCCTCTTTCTTTGATAAGCCCGATACGAGCGCCGCGGAAGCTTTCTTGTTCGATTCTTCTCGATTGTTCTAACCATCTTGTGTAAATGGTTCTCTCATATTTTGAGCGGAACAGCCCCGGTTCTTCGGTATCGGCCTTCCCTTCATCAGAAATAGCGGGCCTCGTATTCTTGCAAGGAGTCTACGACATGAGACCAAGATGGGTTGATTCGTTCAATATCCTCGAGGGCGAGGGGAATCGAATTCGGGATCCTCGACGAGGTTGGCCACGGGTATTTGGGGACCTTCATCGGCATCTTCTGGGCATGCGAAGATTCTCCGCATTCAATCATATTCACACGATTATGGTTCCTTGGCGGCGGATTTTTGATGTGTTAGGCCCCTCGGGGCCTTCCAACTTTCCTTGCTCTATTAGCCTGGATTGCCTTTTTGAGTGAAGCGGTGTCGGATCGGATGTCAGTGAGCTTGATGAAAGGCACAATACTTTGTAGTATCCACGGGAGCATTCGGATTTACGGGTTGGAAATTCTCAGGCCGCGACAAGCCTTCTTTCACCGGTCCCCTAAAGATGTCATTCGGGGGCATTCCAAAGTTTTCGAGATTTATGACCCGCGGTTTGGGCTCATTTGGTTTCTGGGAGCAAAAGGAGTCGTGTTATTACATTCTGTCCCGCATAGTTAATCATCTCTTTGCCTTTAGCGAGGGCGAGGCGGTGTTTGCGGGAGGAGCCCGATATACGTGGCGGAGTGCGGCGGCCGGTTCTTGATTGTAGGCCTTTTCAAACTTAGGCTGCGAGTTAACCATGGCCCGTAAGTGCAGTATGGGAAGTGGCGAGGAGGCTCTCGAGATGTGGTTTCAAGCATGGTGGAAGATGTCCGGTTGTTCCTCTTCGGAAGGAGGGATGGCCATTTCAAGTTTGAGATTCCACCGCTTGTAGAAGTCCCCGACATTCTCATCGGGGCCATTTGCCTTTGTTGTTTGTAGGTCAACCCTATTTGTTTCCCATTCCAAGTTGGCCTTATATTTTTACGTGAAGGCATTGGTAATCTGGTCCCATGTAGCCACGGCTTCGGGTTTCAAACGGAAGAACCACTTTAAGGCCTTTGGACTTCAAGGATAGGCGAAATAGTCGGCCAACGGCGATTGGTACATCCTTTGGCTTTCATCGCCAAGGTATACGTGTCCAAATGGGTTTTCGGACATGCGGTCCCATCAAAGAGATCCAGATTAGGCATCACGAATTTGTGGGGGCGAGAGGAACAATGGAGTCAGTGCAGTAGGCGGAAGGCGGAGCTTCTTGGCGATCGGTTCGGCGATCGCGCTTTCATTTCCTTGTGTTGTTCCATGAACCGGGCCGGATGAGGGTCTTGTGGCGGAACCATGGCATTCAAGCTAGTGGGTGAGCTAGAGAGAGGAGCTACCACTTTGGAGCGGGCGGGTGGAGGAACGGCCGATCCGGGGACGTAGGTGAAAACACGTCACAGGTGAGTTACCACAGGGAGCATGAGTAGGAGCACGAGCAAAAGGGTAGAACCTTGCGGCTTCTTTGTTGATTTTCAAGCGGCAAAGTAGGTGGGGGCAGCCCCGATGTGGCGGATAACTTGGATTTCAGTGGGGCCGTAAGTAGGCTTGAGTGCGGAGTTTCTTTGTCCGGATTGTTAGAATTGCATGGGTTTGCTTGTGGTGAAGGTGTGTAACACAGGGGGAATGCTGCGGTCTGGTGATTCGGATGACAGGGATGGAGGCTTGGTAACCCATAGAAGTGCAGTGAGGAATGGATTTGTGTGAGGAGCTTGGTGAACTAGTGCTTGTTACGAGGAGGGGCTCTGGCGTGGCCCCGAGAACCAAGTTGTGGCGGCATTCGAAGCTGTACATTTATTCTTGTGAGGGTCGGATTGATCGGTTCCGGCGAGGAGGATCCCGATTAGGCTGTGGCATTCGAGATAGCCCCTGACCATGAGAAGACATTCCGTGCGATTTTGCCCCCATTTGATTTGTGCCGTCGGGCTGCATGGATCCGGTGGTGGTGCAGTGGTTGGGGAGGCGCTGACCCGAAAATCGAGGAGCATGGGTTACGGTAGTGGCACCATAGGAGGTGGGTGGCGGCATCTGGTGTAATCGGGCGGCGAGAGTGGGGTTGGCATCCTCGTCTTCTTCCACGGTGAAGGTGCCATCCGGATTGAGGTGGCGGCCGGCACCGTGACTCTTAATAGCCTCCATAAAAATTTGTTTAGGCGTGCTTCTGTCGTAACCTCATACGTTACGCTGGCGATTCCCTTTGTTGCTGTGCGAGGGTCCGGGAGGCGGAGTGACGTTATCCCCATCATTACCGGGCGATGCGAGACATTACGAAACCGGAGTCGGAACAAATGGCGAAGGCGATGATGCGCTTGACTCTTCCCAGCGATCAAACGGTGACCCGGTGCCGAAACCAAGCTTTGTGCGGAGGCTGCGGGGAAAGGACATGAAGGTTCGAGATGTGCAGGAATGGAAGGAGGGTAGGTGTTTGGGCTTTAGGCTCATGCGACATGCGATTATTTGTTCACGTTTACTTAAAACATGTTTTATTAACCTAATCGGTTGGAAAAGATTGCTCTTCTTTTCGCAAACTACTACTGATTCTGGATCGGTGGGCCCCGTCACTACGTCTATAAGCCCCTCGTATTCCACTGTATTTCGACCTCCCGGGGTGGACGGCCCGGGCGAGGGTCCTATAGAGGCAAGCGGGTCCCACCGACCGAAAGAAAACGATCCTAAAAGTCGGCGGGTAATCGAGTCTTAACGAGCATTCGATGTAAATTACGGACAAGGCGACGTCGAAAGTCAAGATCATGTCAGGAGCTCGACAAAAAGTCGGCATGATTTGGGTGATAAGCGTCCACGATTGATCTTGACTTGTCGTCGGTTAAGCCGTAATTAGGCATGGAATAGTCATTAATCCTTGATGACTCGGTGTCAATCTTTGGGAGTCGGTGTATAATTTGTGCCGGTCGGGCCGAAGTCGGCGCCGGTCAATATCTTGGTCAAAGTCTGCGGCGGAAAACCGGCGGAACTTCGGCGATTAGGGACCCGAAAGATATTGAGTCGGTATGCCGACAAAGGCTTGAAAGGAAAGGTCTATACACGGACAGGGCATGACACAGACCAGACTAAAAACCAACCGGGTCTCGGACAAAGTGTGTCACGGACAAGTGCATGGTCGACACGAGGCTCCGTAGGATGTTTGGGTAGTCTGTGCTCATCAGAGGCGTAATAAGACCAAACGGACCGCGACAAGGATTTCCCGGGTTAAGGACGTAGTGTGCGGTGTACGGTCACGTGCGCGTAGTGTGCAAGCGATCTATATTCTTTTACGAGTAAAATAGAGATTTTTTTTTTATGTGTCTTAAAAATATGATGCATGATTTTTTTTTGGAAATTTTCTTTTTTTTTTGAAAATCCTTTTTTTTTTGATTTTTTTTTATGAGCACATAAGCACGTAAGCATGAAAATTCCGACAGTTAGGGACATTATTCCGACAGTCAAAATTTTGACTTTCTCCGGCGGCCAAAACAACATGAAAAGCGTGCAAAAATCAACACACACACAAAAATGATTTTCAAAGCCGGGACGGAAGCTTGACCCTCAAAAGCTTTTTTTTTTTTGAAAACGGTGATACCGGTACGTGGGATTGTTAGACCACAATTTATCCCCGACTCGTGTTAGGAGGCGATAACGGGAAATTTAGTGGTTTCCACCAATATACCAAATACCATTTTTTTTTTTAAAAAAAGCTTAGTCCCAGTAGTCGCCCTTTGTGATGAATGTGCCATTCGAAAATTTTCCCATTTTTGTGTTTGAAAAAATCAACGAAAACGGAGTCGCCACGCCATTTTAATTTTGAGGGCCAAAACTTTGAAAAAAGCCCGAGATCAGAGATTTAGGTTCGGAGGTCATGTTACGCGTCGGGAAGGACGTTAGTGTGCACCCGACGCGCCTCGTAAAACGAGTCTTCCAAGCTGAAAATCATTTGTGTGTGTGTGTGTGTGTGTGTTTTGGCCAAAATAAGTTGAAACTCAGAAAAGTAAAAATTGGGATATCTTTTTAAGACTTTAAACTGATCCCATGATTTTTTGGAAGATTTTTGGGTTGAGATTTGGTACTCAAAAGACCTTTTGAAGTTGAGAGCCATTTCTGCCAGAATGAAAAAGGCAGTGGACCTTTGATTTTGAAATGGATTCAAGGGTCTTAAAACTTCATAATCTGGATAAACTCAGAGAATGAAAGTTGTTCTAGACACCTTAAATAAAGTTTGTGCGAAGGAATTTTCCATTTTGGAGAAGATTTGAGGGGTCAAAACCTTCTGGAAACCTCAGATATGAGATCTGGATTCCCAGAAGCTGATGAACTAGCCTCTGAAAGAAAATTTGAAAAGAGGAGTTTTACTCACCCAAAAAATAAAGTAAAAATATGTCTGGAAAGCTCTGGATGTTGGCTACAAAAAGTGTTTTGTAGTCAACACCAAATTCCAAGTTCATCTGTGTCCAAAAATTAAGACCATGGACTGAGGTCTGAGAAAATTGCTACTGGACAGCAACTTCTCAAGAAAGAAAATATGATTTTAAAGGGGTTTTGCATCCATGCTTGTCCCCATTTCCCTAGGTTTTGGTTAGTGATCACTAGACATTTTAGTGGTGAATCAACTATACCAAACCATCCTTGGGTACATTAGGACTAAGCATTTCATTTGCTTGGGAAGGGAATTTTATCCTTTGAAATCAAGATTTTATGCTTGAAAATGGTTTTAGGGTTTTGAAAATGAGTTTTCTTTGCAAGAAAGTAAGAAAGCTTAAAAATAATGTTGATCTTTGTAGAAGATCATCCATGGAGATGGTCTTCCATGGTGATCTTCTTAGATCTAAAGCAAGAAGATGAAAGGAACTACATTTTGTAGTTTGAAGATGCATGCATGGATGAGATTTAGGCTTAGGAAGAGGAGGGTTTACCAATCTTCCTTGTGTTCTTGAGTGTTTGGCTTGAGTGTATGAGTGTTTAGGGCTTTAATATGAGAGTGAGTGGATGAGTATGATTTGGGAAAGAGTGGAGAGAAAAAGGTGACAATTCAAGTGAATTCTCCTTTGTTTTCTCTCTATATTTCGCTGAGAGGTTCGGTGCAAAATGTGTTCTTCCTTCTTATTTTTGTAGTGGAGGGCTCAATTTATAGCCCTCTGAAGATGACAAACTCATCCGCGCGGATGGATCCGAGCGGCGTGCCTTTGTTCATTAAATGCGGCTTCGGCTTTGGACAAGAAGAATATTTCTTTTCAAAATTCAAATTAACGGCCCGGTTTTGTGTTTCCGGCCATTGCCATTTTTGGTTTTCTTCTTTTGTTTTGCTTTTTGAGATTCTTTTTAAGGTTTAACCTTAAATAACAATGCCCATTTTACCCTCACTTTGTTAGAAAAGTTAGGATAGTTAGGAATTGTTAGAAATGTTATAACTTTCGTTAATTTTCTAACGAAAATTCTAACAAGCTCAAATTTGAGCACTTACAACAGGACGAACTCAAAGAGGTGCAGGACGAACCTAAAGGATGATTGAGACTAACCCAAAAGTAGCGCGAGATGAACTCAAAGGAAATGAAATGACTTTTTTCGAGAAAGTAAACAAAAGACATGATGATTTACAGTTGAATGAGATATGCTTTCATACCTATGTTGTGCTTACCTACAAGGGTTGCGCACACGAGAGGATCACTTGGTGATTGGCTGACGTTGGAAACATTTGCCGGGTAGAACATGAACTTTGTTGTGAAATTACCGTGCAAAATGGACTTTGCTGACGATTGACCGTGCAAAATGGACTTTGCTGATGATTCGCTGTGCAAAACGGACTTTGCTAATGATTTGCCGTGCCAAGCGGACTTTGCTGATGATTTTCCATGCAAGACGGACTTTGCTGATGATTTCAGGCTGGTGAGTTTGACGAGCATTGCTTGGAGACTGAGGCAGCTGAAGCTCTTTCAGACGATGCTGATAAGTCTAAAGAAGATGAGACTGATGAAGATGATAAAGGCAGAATATGCCACCTACAGGATTTGAATTCTTTGTCCAGATTTTGATTTGAGGAGCAGTTCCCATAATCAGATTATGATCATTTGATTATTATACCCTGCGGGGGGAAAAACACAACACTCTAGGTGTTGGGTTTTAAGGGTCCATGCGCAGTGGAATAATGCAAATTAACTCGAAAACCCGGAGCCCTAGGATCCGTTCTAGATGATTAATTAAGAAGAATGATTTAGAATTACTAACCTTGTGTGCTTTTGTCATTGATAAACGCATTTCAACTCCAGATTGAAGAACTAGCGAATCTTCGATGAACGATTCTTGAATCACGAACGAAAGATCTTGAATAGCGAAGATCCTCTATGTGTATCCACGCGTTGAACGAACCCTAGAACAATTCTAGGCGGATTGCTAGATCCTTGATTGAAACTCTTTTCAATCGATGAAGAATAATGGAATTGAATGGTGTTTTTGATTCTCAATTCTCAAATTGAAATCTCTCTTTTGTGTTTCTCTAAACCCAAAAGCATGAGAGTGACGGCTAGGACAACCAGGGGTTTGTATTTATACGTTATAAAACTTTTACCCTTGCAAAAACCCTAATTTAAGTCAATTTTGCGTCAGTCCAGCGCCGACGAGGGACGAGTCGTCCCCTTGCACCCAGCTTCTGAATCTGGCATCCCCCTTAAGGGGAATAATTGGCTCAAGCCCAGGGCACGAGTCGTCCCTGTGGGCATGACTCGTCCCCCTGGGCATGAGTCATCCCTCAGGACTCTCTCACTGATTCTCTCGTCCCAGGCCAAGGGAATAGTTGGTTATGGCCTGGGGACGAGTCGTCCCCTGAGAACAAAAACTCTATATTCTTCATTTTTGACAATTCGTTCGATGCGTGTGACCCCATAGGACTATATTAAGTTGGCAATGAGTTCGATCACATCGATCCTCATAAGACATGAGCGGACTCTAGCAAGCCATCATGCCTACCCAATTAATATAATATTAAGTTTGATTTTCCTACATAGAACATATCACAATCCCTTTGTCACACGATGTTATATTGAACATGAGTCATGGTCCACGTCAACTCATATTGTTCAATGCTTTCTCGTTACTAAGTAAATTGATCAATCGAATGATATTAATCACATTAATTCATTCGGGCATGGCCATGAACTACATCAATCTTACTTACGAGTGGCCTAGCAAACATCTCTCTTTACGAGGGACAAATTTCCATCTTGACTTATCATTCTTCCCAACAAGAATCATATCATGCCAATGATAGCCCTTATTGTTATCCAGTTAAAGACAACGTTAAACTATATCAAACATGATATTCATCGAGTGGAAGACGATGATAATCTCAGGTCAAAGGATATCAATGATATAACTATATGAGATTTATTTATGACATATGACCATGACATAAATCTCATAATGGGTCAAGTCCAGTACCTTGTTCTCTAACAAGTACCCATGAATCTAATGTGCATCTCCATGCATATAATCATCACATGATTATCCATTAGACTTCATACTAGTGCTTCATAAGAACTAGGGACACGATTATTAAAGTAAACATGCAAACACATATAATAATCAAAGAAACAATCTCTTATATAAATGAATAATGACATTACAAATAAGTCTATCTCTATAGGCCTAGGGCACTAACACCTACAGTCTCCCACTTGCACTAGGCCCAATCATTCATGTATCTTATTGTGAATGTGTGCCCAAATTTTGTTTTTGTTGGATTCACGCGAGTTTGAAGACATCCGGTTTAATTTGAAAAACGGAGTCGCTACGCCATTTTGATTACCTCAAAACTTTGAAAAAAAGGTTTCATGGGTTCGGAGGTTAAGTTACCCCTTGGGAAGAACGTTTGGCGTTCACCCAAAGTGCCTTGCCGGAGCAAGTCTCCCTTGATTTCATTAATCGTGCTTGCTTGCGTGCTTTCTTGTGTGCATGTGTTTGAAAATAAGGAGGGAATGTCCCAAGTCGTCTTCCGGACGTACAAACCATTTGTTGGTTGTCGCTCGGGATTCCTTGGTATTTATGTATTTGGGATTATGATCCCGCCCTCATCTTGTGACTTGTGATCATCGCATTTTAACCTCGGGACCCTCGGGACTTGCGTGATCGAGAGAATGACTCTCTTTATGGTCAAAGATGAGGTTCTTTAGAAAAGGAAGGTCCTTAGCCCATCAATCCTACGCTTTAAGACGGTCGAGCTCGTATAGATGCTTCATACTCTTTCTTAAGCGATAATTGGAGATATAGGGTTCAAGGTTGTCCCTTTCTAAAGAGATATGGAACCTTTAATGGAAGGAACGATGTAAAGATAGGATCTTTTACACCGGTCCGTCCCTAGGTTGCTAATGGGGGAATGGGGGAAATGTATGTAAAAATGACACTTTAATGAAAAGATGACATTTTTGGGTTGCAAATGATGCACTTAGTTTAAAGAAATGATCTTTATTGCAAATGATGCATAAAGATTTGATTTTTATGCAAATGATGCATTTTTGAAGAAAATTGGCATTCATTATGCAAATGATGCATAAAGATTGCATTTTGAAAAGCATATGATGCTAGTTTATGATAAAGACATGGTCTTTAAAGCAAATGATGCTTGAAAAAGGGATTTTGGATGCAAATGATGCATTTTGATTGAAAAGATTTGATTTTTATATGCAAAGGATGCATGAAGATGACATTTTTATTTGAAAATGGGGGTTTTAGGTGCAAAGGATGCACCTTTATGGGAAAAGACTACATTTTTATGACAAATGATGTCTAATGCATGCAAAAGGGGAAGGGGGAATATGAAGATATGCTCTTTAATCTACCAAGTCCCAAGCAATATAAAAGTAATGCAATGAGCAATTTATAAAGCAATTAGGATGCGAGGTTAGGGCGTGCGAGGTTACCAATGGCTTCCTTCTTCTTCGTCGGGCGGAGCTAGGAGGAGAGGTTGGTCTTGGATCTTCAAGGAGGAGGGAGGGAGCTTCTTGGCCTTCTTCTTCACCTTCTTGGATCTTCCAGCAGTGTTCTTCACGTCTTTGGAGTGTTTGTGGGTGATTTGTGTGTTGATTGTTGATGATTAAATGGGTAGAGGAGGGCTCTATTTATAGGCAGTCTGGATAAGGCTAATGAAGCCGTGCGGCTAAGGGCAGCGAGCTAATGCAGCCGTGCGGCATTATCCACAATGACTCAGCATTCTAGAACCATGCAAGGTGGCAAATTCTAGAACCTTTCCTCCTAATTAAGAAAAACGTGTTTCTTAATTAGGAAGGATTCCCTTCAGCCCTTATTTAATTAAAAACAGTTCCGGAATGTTTCCGGAACACTAGGAAGGTCTGGGGAATTACCGGAAAACTTATCGAAATTGCCGGGAAATTTAACCGGAAGGCATGAGCCAGATTTGGGTACTTACAGAAGCCCCTCGGCAACGTCACTTGCAAGGCGAGTGGGGTTGTCGATAGAAAAGGATCCGATCTGGCGAATGCTGAGATGGATTGGGAGACCAAGGTGGTCGAGTGGCTGAACCTCTTATGAAAGGCTACCTACGTATCCGGAGAAATCAAGCCGGGCCGTAGTTCGGAATTAGGATCCGGCGGGAAATGGAGAAGAGAAGCTGGTCTCTTCTTTGGGGAAATAGAATGGAGAATGACCTAGGAGGTCAAGCAATTGATCCTCTTGGGGATATTCTAGGAGTGACCAAGGTGGTCGAGATAACAAAGTCTCTTATGAGAGACTACTTCATCAACGAGGAGTGACGGAGGAAAAAGGGTGACCAAAGTGGTCGGATGGCTGGACCTTTTATAAAAAGGCTACCTACGTATCCGGAGGAATCAAGCCTTGATCGTAGTTCGAGCATCACTAGATAGGTAGGAACGATGTCTAGGATCCTCGAGGGTTTGACAATTAATGGAGGATGTCACACGATTGACAATTAATGGAGGTTGTCACACGATTGACAATTAATGGAGGTTGTCACACGATTGACAATTAATGGAGGTTGTCACACGAGAAAAGCTGGAGCTTACGTCACTATCGAGAAGATAGAGGTAGCTAAAGTTGAGAGAAACTTGAGCGTACGTCACTATTCGGGATAGAGGTAGCTTAAGTTGAGAGAAACTTGAGCGTACGTCACTATTCGGAATAGAGGTAGCTTAAGTTGAGAGAAACTTGAGCGTACGTCACTATTCGGGATAGAGGTAGCTTAAGTTGAGAGAAACTTGAGCGTACGTCACTATTCGGGATAGAGGTAGCTTAAGTTGAGAGAAACTTAGCATACGTCACTATTCGGGATAGAGGTAGCTTAAGTTGAGAGAAACTTGAGCGTACGTCACTATTCGGGATAGAGGTAGCTTAAGTTGAGAGAAACTTAGCATACGTCACTATTCGGAATAGAGGTAGCTTAAGTTGAGAGAAACTTAGCATACGTCACTATTCGGGATAGAGGTAGCTTAAGTTGAGAGAAACTTGAGCGTACGTCACTATTCGGGATAGAGGTAGCTTAAGTTAAGAGAAACTTGAGCGTACGTCACTATTCGGGATAGAGGTAGCTTAAGTTGAGAGAAACTTAGCATATGTCACTATTCGGGATAGAGGTAGGTTAAGTTTAGAGAACTTAGCATACGTCACTATTCGGGATAGAGGTAGCTTAAGTTGAGAGAAACTTGAGCGTACGTCGCTATCCGGGATAGAGGTAAGCTCAGTTGAGAGAACTTAGCATACGTCGCTATCCGGGATAGAGGTAAGCTCAGTTTAAAGTTTTGACAATTCGGAGGTTGTCTCCTAGCGTTATCCCGTTATAACGGAATTAACGGAGGCGACTGGGAAGAAAGCTTAATTGCTTAAGAGATGAGGGACATCTTCTGAAAAAGATGTTATCTTGGTTAAAAGATAACGGAAATTGCATGCCCAGGTGGAAGGTCCAGGCGGGATTGTAATTTTACGCTCGGAGCGAATGAGGCCGCCGGCATGAGATGGAGAAAAAGGAGCCGTACGGCTAGAGACCTGTTTTTTCCAGATTATTTAAAACAGGTTTGAACGGGCATTGGGCATTATTGCCGCCCAAGAACTGCCGAGGAAGAGAGAGGAGAAGGGAGAGAAATTTTGAAATTCCTTCAATTCCCTTTAGCTCTACTGATTTGGAATGGATCCGGAGGGGAACCCAATGCCGAGGCAAGCTAGAAGAAACATCTCCGCGGCTGCGAGAAGGAGGAGAAAGGAGCTCGTTTGGACGGAGAGGAAGTATGACTTCCTTACGCCTCCATCGGAGCTCTATCCGGGGAGAAGGGAGCATAAATCAACGAACCCTCGATCGGTTGGGGTAAGCATTCTCATTTTGCTCAAATCCGTCGATTTTGATTGAATTTTGAATGATTTAGGGCTTGACCCGAATTTTAGGAATTTTCTAGGATTTTTTGAATGACTTTGAGACATTGATGAATAACCTATGAGGCTAAGAATATGCAATGTGCAATTTGTTTGACAAAAATAATGGGAATGACCCACTTTTTTCTCGCAAATAAAGGATGAATGAAAAAATTGTCTAAAGTGAGACGGAGTTCTTGCATGTGCTAGAACTAGGTCAAAATTTTGAGAAAACATGATTTTGGAAGATGAAAAGGATTCATGCATGCCATTTTTTGAAAGAATAATGCTTATGTGCAAAGAATTGTGAAAATTGTGATTTTGTGCTTTAGGAAAGCAATGGGACTTGACATGACGCGTTTCAAGTGATGAAAGACGCTTTTTTGATGCAAATAATGCTAGAAAAACTTTTGTGAATGATTTTCTTTTGAAAACATGTGCGCTTTTGTGAATATATGCATGCTTTTGAAAATGATGAATGATTGACACACTTCTTTGTTGTGCTTGTCTACAGGAGAACAAGTCTAGAGGACCATCAGAGATAGCGGTCAGGCTTTGGCAGAGGATGCCGGATTTTGAGAAGAATGGGGTGAACCCCAAGAATTTGGTGAGGGCTACCGGCCTGGATTCATTCGTCGAGGCTATCGGCAGGGGGATCCACATCACGTCTAAGAGCAAGGGCTTGGTCCAGGCCCTTTCTGAGTTCTGGTGGGACAGTACACATAGCTTTCACACAGTGAGGAGAGGCGACGGTGACTCTGCCGACTTCACGGCTATTGCGGCCTACGGTTCACCGGGAGGCCCGTGACTTGGAGAGACCACATTACGGTGAGGAGTTCCGGGCTTTGGTTGGGTTTGAGCTGATTCCCAAGGGTGGGTATGGAGACACGGAATGTCGAGGTGGCGATTCGGACTTGCATGCGAGAACTTTCTTGCTAATGATGTGGCCCTTGCCAAGTGGCTAGAGCATTTGTATGGTTGATGCTATCGGTCACTATCTTCGCTAATTAGGACGCTAGCTATGACTTGCCTCCTCGACTCTGGAGGATGTGGATGGGATAGGGACGGTCTCTTGGGGAGAGGCCGGATTGGCGGAGTTGTACTTCTCGTTGGACATGTACGGTCGGAACAAAGGCTGCTTCCATGGGCCTTCTCATTTGCCCTTGAGGTAGTCTCCTTTCTTTTCTCTTTTCTCTTTTAATCTTGAGACTTTTATGAGAGAGAGAATGACCTTTTGATGTTTTTGAACATGCGGGCTGGTTTTGCGAGGTGATCGGGTTCTTCCCTTGGAACCCGGCCAGTGATGTCACCATCTTCCACTGCTATGGTTATTTGGAGGAGATGCGAGGATAAATTCACGGGGAAGACCCGTATCACTTTCGACTACAAAATGGTGAGGCCGATCATCAATAAGGACGGGCATGATGGAGTGGACTTCTACCCTTGGGGCAGGTATCCGAGAGATCTTCTTTGGGAGATGCCATTGAGGCGACTAGGCGAGAGGAGGTGGCTCAGCGGGCGACATGTGATGTCATTTACTTGGGGACCGTTTCTCGAGCGGCATGGCCATGTCCCTCCATTGGACGCCATTACTCCTCGGGATCCTCCGGCACGGATCTTTGCGGCCCGAGGATTAGCCGAGAGGATGAGATTGCTAGGTACCGGGCGGCGTAGGCTGCGAGGAGTATTTCGACATGGACACCCCCTACAGCTGTGTTTGTGGAGCGGCGCTGAGGACGCCACGAAGCTAGTGAAGGCGCGGTCACTCGGGGATATGGGGAGGATGAGCCTGCGACCCGCCGATCCCTCCTGCGCATCTGTCTACGTGGTCCATGGAGTGCAGAGGAGGATGAGGATCCACTGTCCCCGACACTAGGGAGCCCCGGTATACCTTGCCGCTGGCCTTTGTAAGTATACTTTTAGGGTCTTTCCCTTTTCGGCTTTCGGATTTTACGCTTTTTGCAATTTTACGAGATTTTACGAGATTTTTACGAGACTTTTCTCTTCTTTTTCTCGGGTTCCGGCTCGCACTTATGATAAGGCGGTCGGGCGAGAATAGGGGCTGGAAGGACGTGTGCCGGTCCCTTCGAGGAAGGCGCTGCGCTTCAGGCGGCGGCGGATGCACGGGAGCACAGGCGCAGAGACGGCACGTCGGGGCACGGCGTCTACCTCATCGGCCTCGGAGTACTCTTCCGGTGCCATGCCTCGGGGCGGGGACCCGGCCCGACATTGCAGGCGGTGGGCGAGTACGGGCACGATAATGTCCATTTGTCGATGTGAGCGACCGGGGAGGACTGATGAGGAGGCTAGCATATATGAGGCGAGCGGCGATGAGGAGGAAGAAGAATCGGAGGCCTAGGAGGTCTCTAGAGTAGATTTGGAACAAAAACAAACAATGAACAATTTTTATGCACACTTTGTTTATTTTTGCTTTATTTGGGCGCCGATGGGGCGAAGACATTGTATTTATGTTTTATTTGCTTTTCTAATTCATGCTTTTTCAATTTGCATATTACTCGAGCCTTGGGGCGATTTTTGCTTGGAATCGGGGCTGAAAATGGGCCAAAATGATTTATAATGGTGTATAAATGCTTGAATGGCTTACGGATATGTTTTTGTACGGGTTTTGGTTGAAAAAGTGGGGTGAAAACTCCCTTGGGCAGCAACTTTGGTTCTTTGCAGAATTTTCTGCGAGAGGGCTAATGTAGCCGTGCGGATAGGTCTGCAGGGCAAATGAAGCCGTGCGGCTCACGGTTACATACGAGGCTGGTTATTTTACGAATAAAAGCAAGGCTTGGCCATTTCATTTCATTTTCACTCTAGACTTGTCCCAATTGTTCCCGAGCACATTTTGGACCTAAAAGCACCATCTTTGATCATTTTGCGATGGAGAAGCCCGTCGGATTGCAAAGGGAAGCGAGACCGTTTTACGTCCGATCTTCAATCTTGGGTGAGACACAACTTCCAATCTCATAGGGGCTGCTTGATTCTTCCTTCAAGATCAAGTCTTTATGGCATTTGAGGGATCTCCCGCCCGATTGGGACCTTTTGAGAGCGCGGCAAAGTTACGGGACGTCAGGAGACATGTTTCTTGCTTTTCTTACAACGAGATCGTCCCGACGCATGAAGACTTCCGAGCCTTGATTGGGGTCCCGAGATTGAGGCTATATCTATTCCGCTGATCGGAGACGTGCCGGTGACGGTAAAGCTTGCATCTTTTACGAGATTCCTTTGGGAGAAGGCGAGAGGATGATGATAGCCCGGATAGGATTGACCTTTACGATATCCCGGGCGAGGTTTGGGTCTCCGAGATATGGCTGCGACCACGGTGGCTATGGATGCATTCATCCTTTGCATATTCTACGTTACATTCCTTCTTGAGTCCGTGGGGATCTGTCATAGTGGTCTCTTGGACATGGTTAGAGGCTGCAAAGTGGGAAGGATATTGTCCCATTGGTTTTGGGAGAGACACTTCATGGGATTGACGGGATGGCTCGGGAGACCATTTCATGAGATCAGGAGTCAGTGTGTTGACCTTATGGCTGCGGGGAGAGGCTCGGGGCTTTGCCGGGGCTTTGCCGACTCGGTGCCCTTGGGTGATTTCTCGGAGGGTGCGCAGAGGCAACGGGACCGAGTAGGCGGGAGGCGACGATGGCTAGGCTATCCACTTCGGACATCCGTTGGTGGATTCCTCATTGGAGGTTGCGGACCGGGAGGATATTTCGGGAGTCTTATCTTTGTGAGGGTTCCGAGTTATGCTGGTCATCCTTCTACATACCTGCTTAGTATCCGGGCGGTTTGGGGCTTTACGGGAGCCATTGAGTGATTGGGAGGACATCCGGACCATGGAGGTGGTGTCATTGGACATGAGGGATCCGGCCCGGCTTCTCTTTCTTCTCGAGGGCTTGGACACATCTTTGCTTTCCCACCCGGGGCTATCTTCGGGAGCGGGAAGAGCACCATCTTGACCCTTTGTCTACTTGGATTGAGTACGAGAGGGAGATGGGAGCGACTCGGGTCATCTTGGAGGAGAGACGTCGAGCTTTATTGGGAGGCGGCTGCGACTCGAGTAGGACTTTGAGGAGGCGAGGCTAAGGCGAGTCGCCATAACCGGTCAGGTGACTTGGTCGGGGATATGGAGGCTCGGTACAAGAGGTTGTCAGGGTCGCTCCTTTGGCGAGGCTCAGAGGGAGGAGGTGCGGACTCGTGCTCGGATAGAGAGAGCACTTATTGACACGGGTTTGGTAGAGGCTCCAGTGAGGATACCGGAGGTCGGAATGAGGATACCGAGCATCATAGACAAAAGAGGAAGAAGACTCGACGGGGCCGAGGAAAAGGGAAGAAGACCAAAGAAGACTCGGCGAATGACGGCGACGGATCTTTTCTTAGGATTCCCTTATTGCCATTTTGCAAACACATTAGTTTATTTAGGCATTTTATTGTATTTTAGATCTTTGTAGCGAGGTTAGCGAGTTAAGAGGTAGGCCGTGCTTGAACTCATCAAGAAGTTTTTAACTTGTAATGAACAAGAAATATTATCTTAAAAATTAGTCAAGACACATTTCATGGAAATTCAAATGTCTCTTTTTTTTTATTGATTAGGACACATTTCATGGAAACTTAATCGTCCTTTTTATTGTTTAGACCGAACCATATATGGCTGCCTACGTTCCCCTTTTACAAGAAAGACTAAGGGGCTCAGGTCTTCGTAGTTCATTACGGTGAACTAATTTTTCATGTGCGGCCATGTTTTTGCCTAGACCGCCCTTTTTGGGGTTTCGGCCTAGCTGGGCATTACTCTTTTTGCACTAAGATTTTTCTTTTTTTTTTATGTGCAACCCTGTCTTTTGCCTAGACCGCCCTTTTTGGGGTTTTCAGCCTAGCTGGGTATTACTCTTTTTGCACCTTTTTTTTATTATTTTTTTTTTATTTTTATTTTTTTTAGACATAGTATCTTCTGAGCTTATCACCGTTGACTGGGTGGACAAAGGAATTGCCGTCCAGGTCTGCAAGCTTCATGGCTCCTCCCGATAGTATCTTACGCACCACATAAGGGCCGATCCAAACGGGTTCCCATTTTCCCAGGGGTTGTCTGCGGTAGGGGCTTCACTTTCAACACTAAGTCACCCTCTTTGATGTCTCTGGCCTTGACCTTTTTATCAAACGCTCGGCCATTCGCCTCTGGTAGGCTCGGGTGTGTTCCATGGCTTTTAGCCTTCTCTCGTCAAGCGGGGCTAACTCATCATGCCAGGCTGCAACCATTCCACTTCATTGACCTTTGTTTTCCGGGAGGACCCTTAATGACGGGATTTCCAACTCCACTTGGCAACACTTGCTTCCATCCCGTAGGTTAAGGCAAAAGGAGTTTCTCCTGTAGGCGATTCGACGAGACGTTACGTAGCCCCGAGTGCCAAGTGCGGCTTTTCGGGCCAATCACGACCACGGGTGGCCATCTTAGGATGATCCGTTCGAGCGTCTTATTAGCGGCTTCCACGGCTCCATTAGTCGAGGTGCATGTACGGAGACGACTTGTGGCGAGTGATTACGAATTCGACGGCAACCTATCGCAGTCCCCTTCAAAGTGCGACCCATTATCGGAAATGATCTCGTTGGGCACCCCATATACGCACATTATGTTTTCTTTGATGAATTGGGCCACTTTTAAGAAGTGAGGACCTTGTAAGACTTGGCCTCTACCCACTTGGTGAAGTAGTCGATGGCTACTAGCACAAATTCATGCCCATTGCTTCTACTTAGGGGCTATTTTCCCTATCACGTCAATACCCCAAGTTGCAAACGGCCAAGGAGTCGTCATGCGGTACGGGTCATGAGGCGGGAGATGGTTGAGGTTGGCAAACCGGCGGCACTTGTCGCATGCTCGGACGTGCTTTGGACACGATCTGTTTCCATGGAAATCCGGTAGTAACCCATTACGAGGATCACTTGCATCGGGGCTCTGGCATTCATATGAGGACCGCGGGGACCATTGTGGACTTCGGTCATCAACTCTTTGGCTTTTTCTTGAGTGACGCACAAGAGGAGTGGTCCTTGGTATCGCTTCTTGTACGGGTTGCCTCCTAGAATGACATAATGGGAGGCCAACCTTTTCGAGCTTGCAAGCTCTTGGCTCGACTCCTTCTTTCGGTCTACCTTCTTTGTCTACGAAAGGCGACTCTCCATCTTTGAGGAGCTGGTAAATTTGATTGTACCGGGGTTCCTTTATAGGCTCGGGTCCCAGTCTACTTCCTGACGAAGAGTGGGGCTTCTCTTCTACCCACTCGGAAGGGTTTTATGGCTTTTCCCTCGGGGATCTCTACCAATGAGGCTAGAGTAGCTAATGCATCTGCGAATCTGTTCTTTTCCCTTGGCAAGTAGTGGAAGGTCACTTCTACGGCTGTCCGATCAACTCCTCCATATGGGCATGATACCGGCTGCGAGGTTAGGGTCCATGATCTTCCATTTGTTGGAAACCTGGTTGATGATCGGGTGAGTCTCCGTAAACTTCTAGCTCCTTGACATTCCTTTCTAAGGCGGCTTCCAAACCGGCAATGCGAGGCTTCGTACTCGGCGACATTGTTCGTGGCGGGAAGTTCAACTTGAGGGCTATGGGTGTATGCTCATCCTTCGGATCGACCGGTAGCATCCCGATACCGTTTCCTCTTTTGTTAGCGGCTCAGTCGAAGAATAAGCGCCATCGGTTTTCGGGTTATTTGCAAAGATCCCTTCATGCAGGAATTGGGGTTCGGGCCCTCTGTCTTCATTCTTGGGAAAGTTTGCCGGGTGGTCGACAATGCTTGACCCTTGATAGCCTTTACGGTCACATAGTTGATGTCGTACTCTGCTAAGAAGAAGTACCACTTTGCTAGACGCATCGAGAGGGAAGGCTTATCAAAGATGTACTTGATGGGATCCATTTTTGAGACCAAATTCACAGGGTGGGCTTGCATATAATGCTTCAACTTACCGACTACCCGGACCGATCTGCACGAGGTCTTTTCACATCTTTGAGTAATTGAGCTCACTTCCACTGCGGCTTCCGGTGACAAAGTAAATGGCGTTTTCTACCGAGAGTCTTTCTTTTCTGAGCAAGCATAGCCCCAGCTTGCCGTATCGGTGACGGTGAGATAGAGCGAGAAGAGGTTTTACGTCTATGTGGGGGGCATAGCAGCTTGGAGGGTGTACCAAGTATGCCTTGATGCGGTCAAAAGCATCCTGGCATTCTTCGGTCCATTACGTGTCTACGTTCTTCTTCATGAGCTTGAAGATGGGCTCGCACATAGTGGTCAGCGGTTGGCCAGCGGGCGATGTCTTTGCGGTTTTCCCATAAAGCTCTTGACTTACATGCAGGTCGAGGTGGCCTCATATCCATAATGGCTTTGATCTTTTGGGGGTCGGCTTCGATACCTCGCTCAGTGACCATATACCCAAGCACTTTTCCCCTTGTCACTCCGAAGGTGCATTTAGCGGGGTTTAGTCTCATGGAATGTTGTCTCGATCTCTCAAAGAACTTCCGCGAGTCAACAAAGTCTTTGCCCGTCCTCGCCTTTGGAGTGGATTATCATGTCGTCTACGTAGACCTCAATCTCCTTGTGGATCATGTCATGAAAAGCGCGGTCGCTGCCCTTTGGTAAGTAGCCCCGGCGTTCTTAAGCCCAAATGGCATCATTATAACGATAAGTTCCCCACGGCGTGGTGAAGAGTTTGTCTTTTCTTGGTCTTCCTCGGCCATCTTGATGCGGTTGTATCTGAAAGCCATCAACGAAGGATTTGACTTCGTAGTTGGCGGTGGAGTCTACCGGGATGTCTATGTTTGGCAAGGGTAATCGTCCTTGGGGTGGCCTTGTTCGGATCTCGGAAATCCACACGGCGGCGCACCTTCCCATTGGCCTTGGTGACGGTCACAATATTGGACAACCATGTCGGATATTCGATGACTACGATGAATCCTACCCGCGGTAGCTTCTCAATTTCTTCTTTGACTGTAGAGACCATTACGGCTTGATCTTTCTCGGTTTACGCTTTCTTGGTTTAGCATCGGTGCTAGAGGGATTACGTGCTCTACTATCGAAGCTGTCTAGCCCGGCATATCCTGTATGACCATGCAAACACGTCGACGTATTCCTGGCGGATCGATCGATGCATCCCGTTCAACCCCACTGGAAGAAGTTTCCGATCTGTGTCTCTTTAGGTTCCTCGATAGTACCCAGTTCACACTTGTCAAAACCTCCTCGGCGGCTTGGGCCCGGTTTTCCTCTTTTACGAAACACCTTAAAGATTTCTTTAATGTATTGTTCATTTAGTGTGTTTGCATCTTGTTCAAATGATTCATTATTAAGCTGTTGTTAAGTTTTGAGTTAATTTATCATTTGTTAAGTTGGCAATAAGAGGATACTCGAAAGATCTGTCATTTCATTCAAAATAAGGGGAAAGATGACATCGATTACATTTTGATAGTCCTCGGGCGTGAGGCCTTCGGATGACTCGGAAGGGCTGGAATTCAAAGATTCTGACTCGGCTGTATGGACAACGGGGTGTTTGACACGGCCCGGGTTGAGAAGGACGAGTACCAATCCAAGCTCCTCTATCATTTCTTTGTCGGTGGCTATCGGTCTGAGAACGTCTCCCAATTCTTCAATGGCATTTGTCTTAGTTACCAAAGTGCGGGGATCAAAGGATTTTCACCACCGTCTCCAATTACGGCAACTATCTCATCATACGAGTGAAGTCGATCAAATGCAGGATACGTGCTTCTTCATCAAACAAGCGTAGCAAGCCCCGCTCATGTCTTCACTATTGGCGGCTTCTATCGGCGATCTTCGGAAGAGCTAACTCGAAAGCGAGAGAAGTCCATTACCACTGGAATCTTTGACTCTTTTGGCCATCCGAGTTTCCTTTGAAGACATACTCGTTACGAACGGTGGTGGTAGCCCCGGGAATGTACGGCAAGTCAAGGAACATTCTTGAACGATTGGTGGCTTTCCCCTCATTTTCTCAAGATTCTCCGAAGGGTTTTACGAGGAGATGCGGTGATCACTTTTATCGTATTGTGTCTCGCCTTTTGTAAAATAATGGGTCGGGGATAAGCGTAGGGATGAAGGCTGGACCCCTTTATCTTTTACGCCATTTGGTTTGTACCCCAAGCCGTATACGGTGATTCTGTTCCTTTACATCGATGATGGTATTGCGACCACGAAGTCTTCCACCCAATCCAAGTCCGGAAGATAACCCATTTTCTCATCATTCTCATGGCGGGAGGGATTTGATCGGAAGTAGTAGTGAGGTCGGTGCTACACACTTGCGCTTTGGAAGAAGCTACGAGAGAATCTGTCAATGCCAACCCTTCGTCATCATGTTTGATTTCCAATATCGGGATGTCTCCGGTCTTTGGTTCCTTCTACCGTGACCTTTGTCTCCATAAATGGTGGTGATAGTACCATCATTTGGCGAAATTTGGCCTTATTTGGTGCAAAGTAGAGCTACCCCATTTATGCGGGTGGATCCGGGGCCGTCCCAGGAGAGCGATAAATGAAATCGGAATATCAATCACTTGAAAATCGACGTCCATGACCTTTTTCCGAACCACGGCTTGAGAGTAGCAATCCCCAAAGCGGCCGTGCGGTGGAGTCATAGGCCTTAATAGTCGACTAGAAGGCTTCAAATCTGTTGGTTTTAGGTCGATAAGTCCATCATCTTGGGCGGCAAGACATTCATTGCGAGACCCTCCATCGACTAATACCCGTGGCAATCGACGCTCTTCTAAGCTGGTGTGATGTAAAGAGGTTCGTTATGACTAGCCCCATACTTTGGCGAGGTCCAAGTCGGTGAAGGTAATGATGTTTCCGTAGTGGATATTTCCAATCATTTGGACGACCTCATACGGGGTGACATCTATGGGCACCGTGGTCTTGGCCAAACTTTCTTCTAGCTTCAACTTATGAGGGTATGAAGAGGTTAACGGGGACCACAAGGAGATATTGGCTTGGGTACACTTCAGTGAGTCAACCTTTGGATCCTCTTTGTCGAGTGCTGGCTTTTCTACTTCCGACTTATAAGGCCTCTTATCTGTCTTTGGCTCAGAAACGGCATTCTTTTTGTCACCCTTAGGCTGCTCAATACTCATCTGTCCGGCCAGGAGTCATCACATAGACATTAGATTTTCTGAGTCATTATTCCCTCTTGGAGGATTACATTAGCTCTTTCAAAGTCGGAGGCGGGCTCTTCTTTGGCGTATGGCCAATCTGGCGATTAATCGATTAATGGCACTCTTTGGAGGTAAGTGCTTCTCGAATCGATCCCAAGTTAACGGCTTTCGACCTTCTCAAGGTTCGACTCTACGATTGGCTTAGCGGTGGGCTGGTTTCGGCTTTACCTTCTCCGTTTAAAGCCTTCACGAGTCTCATTCAAACTTTTCAAAGTCAACATGCAACGGGAGTTATCACCTTTCGGGGTTTGGATCACGGCAGCGGCTTTCTCATCAGGGTCCAACAATTTTTCAACGGGCGGGATCACATTCCTCATCAGCATCGAAGCATATCCCTTCTTTCTCTAGGGGTCGGCCTTCGACGGCATCTTTGACATTGGCTAAACATTTTACGAAGTGAGAAATTCCATCATCAATAAGGATTTACGCGGGGTCGAAACCTCATGGCGGGTTTTACGTTCTTCCTTTGTCGGGAAGGTTTTACGGGCTTTTTGGCTTACGGGCTAACCACTCTTCTCTTTGTTCCTTAGGCGCTTCGGCCAGTGTCTTCATCGGTATCACTTGTAGTAACTCTCGCGGGAACTTTCGTCTTGACTACGATGACCCGATGAGGGCAAAAGCAGGTCGGGATACTTGACGCCATATAAGAGGTATCTTGGACTCCTCCTTTGACTTGGGAATTACCAAGAAAACATCATTGTCGTCACGGGACATAAAGGGGGCCCAGGGTCGCCTCGAGACTTAAGACTCTTTCCGGGGCATCCATACACTCTTCTTCGGACAAGGTCTCGGGAGTGACTACTAACAACATAACGAGTCTACTCTTCTGATGAGAGTTTGGCTTCCGCAATGCTTACGTTTTCCGGATCGGTGGGTGGAGCCCATTTTCCTCTTTCGGCTAGGGCTTCAATTAAATCCCTCCATTCACCGACCAAGTCTTTGTAAGGAGTATTGAACTCTAGGATGTAGGACTCATATCTTGCTTCATCTAAGCTAGCATCTTTTTCCTTTTACGAGCCTTCACACATTTGCAAATACACTTTGAAGTGATTTCATCTCCTATTAAATTCGGTGGTTTCCTACCTCATCACGCCCTTTGGGTTTCACTTCTGTGACTCCAAGTCCATTCCTTCTACGGAGCTGTCATCATCACTGTAAATCCATCCATTCCTATTCTCGTTCCCGGCGATTCTTCACTACCAGCTTTGTACGAGAGATAGGCAAATTCACGAGCGTTGACGAAATTAGAGAGGTCGAGGTTGATGCTGGGATTCCAAAGTAAAGGGATTTGGATTAGGTGAAAGGAGGGAAAGAGTCCCACGGGGTGATGCAAAGGCTGTGAGGGTGTCGGGACCACGACGGCTCGGGATGTTGGGGAAGAGGCGAAAAGGGACGGTCTTTGGCAAAGGATTAGGAGGGGATGGGCTATAGGCTAGCTCTGCTTCCCTAGTCATCGGTTACCCAAACCGGTCTTGTTCTCTGTCGAATCGGACATTCGACTCTACGGGTGACCAAGCGAGGATTACAGCGAGGCGTACGAGAATTCTGCGCTAACAAGTCGGCCCGGCCGGTGTTCTCACCCACTTCTTTCTCGGCTGCGGGAAAGGGATAGGAAAGGTTTAGACTCGGGGTAGGTGTTTAGGTGAAGGCTCGGGCAATATGCAAATTAGAATCTTCCGAGTTTACTTAAAACAGTGTCTTTTATTAATATCTATTTGGTTGGAAAAGGGGTTTGCCCTTCTTTTCGTAACTACACTAGATCTGGATCGGTGGGTTCGTCACTACGTCTATAAGCCCCTCGTATTCCACACGTATTTTCGACCTCCCGGGGTGGACGGCCCGGGCGAGGTCCTATAGGGCACGCGGATCCCACCGGCCAGAGTAAAGAACGCTCCTAACGGGTCTAGCGGGTCATAGGAACTTTCAACGCACGAGCGATGCGGATTATAGTCAAGGCAATACCGGGAAAGTCTCGTCTTTACGCCTTGATAGGATTTTGGCGAGAATTTCGCTTGAGCGAATGACGTTTTGACTTTCGGTAATGTCAGAAGATAATAGGCATGGGTCGGGCGGCAAAAGCCGGATGACACGGTGTCACATTGAACTTCGTTGCATACGCCGGGCGTGAGTTAGAATCGAAGTCAATGCGGGTCAAGATCTTGCCAATTTTTCCTTGTCGGAATTTTAGCGAGCTTCGCTTGAGCGAAAGATCTTTTGATTTGTTGGCAAAGACTCGGTCTTGACTCTTACGCATTCCGTGCGAGGTCAAGGTCAATAGTCAATGTCGGAGTTGAGATCTCGCCAATTTTTCCTTGTTGGAATTTTGGCGAGTTCTTCTTCCGTTATGAACTAAGGCTTGACCTTTACGAGGGTATGCAAGCTGGGCTATATGACACGGACTAGACCAAAAACCAACCAAAAGTCACGGTTTTGAAACGTGTGACACGGGTGTGCATTGGTCGACAGCTTTGGCTGCCATGGGGAGGTTGGGATGATTCCGTGCGCGCCCGGGAGCATCGTAAAGGCTGTCCGTGGCTGCAGTGGAACCACCCTCGGGTTTGAAGGACGTGCGTGCAAAGTGTACGGGATATATCGGGTGCGCGTAGTGTGCGGTCTCCTAAAAATGTTCCTTTTTGAGTTAAAACGAGATTTTCATAAATGTGTTTTAAAGGAATGATTTTCGGGACGGGGAGAATGCAACACATAAGCACGTAAATTTTAGGAGCCCCGAGTCGGTCATGGAGTGAGTAGCCCCAAGCTGCTAGGAGCCCGGATTAACCATGATTTTCTGGTGGAATTGCCCCGAGGTCGCCGGTCGAGAATCCAATGAGGATTGAGCCGTACGGCTGCATGGATCAATTTTCCGGGTTCCACTCCTTTTGCTATTTTCGGGTTGTTTCCCGTTTCAAAGTATGCACAGATTCCAAGATGCAAATGATGCAATGCATGGTAAAGAAAGCAAGCATGATTAATGAAATCGGCGATGGGAGTCTAACCCGCTCAAAGGGAAAAGCTTTCTTTTATTTTTTTTTCAAAATTTTTTTCGAAAAGGGATGCGGTACGTGGATTGTTAAACCACCGGTTATCCCAACTCCCACGTCGGGGAGTGTACGGGAAGGGTAAGTGGTTTCCACCTATATACAGAGTATCGATTTTTGTTTTGAAAATAAAAGCTTTTCTCCTTTGGGATTTCCCAGTAGTCGCCAAACTGTGAATGTGTGCCCAAATTTTGTTTTTGTTGGATTCACGCGAGTTTGAAGACATCCGGTTTAATTTGAAAAACGGAGTCGCCACGCCATTTTGATTACCTCAAAACTTTGAAAAAAGGTTTTATTGGGTTCGGAGGTTAAGTTACCCCTTGGGAAGAACGTTTGGCGTTCACCCAAGGTGCCTTGCGGAGCAAGTCTCCCATGATTTCATTAATCGTGCTTGCTTGCGTGCTTTCTTGTGTGCATGTGTTTGAAAATAAGGAGGGAATGTCCCAAGTCGTCTTAGGACGTACAAACCATTTGTTGGTTGTCGCTCGGGATTCCTTGGTATTTATGTATTTGGGATTATGATCCCGCCCTCATCTTGTGACTTGTGATCATCGCATTTTAACCTCGGGACCCTCGGGACTTGCGTGATCGAGAGAATGACTCTCTTTATGGTCAAAGATGAGGTTCTTTAGAAAAGGAAGGTCCTTAGCCCATCAATCCTACGCTTTAAGACGGTCGAGCTCGTATAGATGCTTCATACTCTTTCTTAAGCGATAATTGGAGATATAGGGTTCAAGGTTGTCCCTTTCTAAAGAAATATGGAACCTTTAATGGAAGGAACGATGTAAAGATAGGATCTTTTACACCGGTCCGTTCCTAGGTTGCTAATGGGGGAATGGGGAAATGTATGTAAAAATGACACTTTAATGAAAAGATGACATTTTTGGGTTGCAAATGATGCACTTAGTTTAAAGAAATGATCTTTATTGCAAATGATGCATAAAGATTTGATTTTTATGCAAATGATGCATTTTTTGAAGAAATTGGCATTCATTATGCAAATGATGCATAAAGATTGCATTTTGAAAAGCATATGATGCTAGTTTATGGTAAAGACATGGTCTTTAAAGCAAATGATGCTTGGAAAAGTGATTTTGGATGCAAATGATGCATTTTGATTGAAAAGATTGGATTTTTATATGCAAAGGATGCATAAAGATGACATTTTATTTGAAAATGGGGGTTTTAGGTGCAAAGGATGCACCTTTATGGGAAAAGACTACATTTTTATGACAAATGATGTCTAATGCATGCAAAAGGGAAGGAGGAATATGAAGATATGATCTTTAATCTACCAAGTCCCAAGCAATATAAAAGTAATGCAATGAGCAATTTATAAAGCAATTAGGATGCGAGGTTAGGGCGTGCGAGGTTACCAATGGCTTCCTTCTTCTTCGTCGGGCGGAGCTAGGAGGAGAGGTTGGTCTTGGATCTTCAAGGAGGAGGGAGGGAGCTTCTTGGCCTTCTTCTTCACCTTCTTGGATCTTCCGGCTGGGAGTATTTCTTCACGTCTTTGGAGTGTTTGTGGGTGATTTGTGTGTTGATTGTTGATGATTAAATGGGTAGAGGAGGGCTCTATTTATAGGCGATGCTGGATAAGGCTAATGAAGCCGTGCGGCTAAGGGCGGCAAGCTAATGCGGCCGTGCGGCATTATCCACAATGACTCAGCATTCTAGAACCATGCAAGGTGGCAAATTCTAGAACCTTCCCTCCTAATTAAGAAAAACGTGTTTCTTAATTAGGAAGGATTCCCTTCAGCCCTTATTTAATTAAAAACAGTTCCGGAATGTTTCCGGAACACTAGGAAGGTCTGGGGAATTACCGGAAAACTTACCGAAATTGCCGGGAAATTTAACCGGAAGGCATGAGCCAGATTTGGGTACTTACACTTATACCCATGGACCTAACATGAACATCAGGTTTAGCTTGTGGCAAAGGCTTGGTGAGAGGGTCCGAAATGTTGTCATCCATTGGTACCTTGCATATCTTGACATCCTCCCTTTCACAGATTTCTCGAATGAGGTGGAAACGTCTCAAAATGTGTTTGGATCGTTGATGTGACCTTGGTTCTTTTGCTTGGGCAATAGCACCATTATTGTCACAATAAAGCTCTATCGGGTTAGTGATACTTGGAACGACTTCTAAGTCACTAACGAACTTCTTGATCCAAACCGCCTCCTTAGCCGCATCCGATGCTGCTATGTATTCGGCTTCGGTTGTAGAATCGTAAAGCAGGTGCTTTGCTTGGAACTCTTCCAACAAACGGCACCTCCATTTAGCATAAACACAAACCCAGGCTGCGATCTATAGTCATCTTTGTCGGTTACGAAAGCTTGCATCTGTGTAACCCTTTACAACCGGATCATCTTCCATTCCTCAAATACCAAGAATACATCCTTAGTTCTTCTCAAGTACTTCAGGATATTCTTGACTGCTATCCAATGGTTCTCACCAGGATCAGACTGGTATCTACTCGTCGCGCTTAGAGCATACGAGACATCGGGTCTAGTACATAACATGGCATACATGATAGACCCAATTGCCAAAGCATATGGAATATCACTCATCCTCTTTCGCTCATCATTTGTCTTAGGACAATGAGTCTTGCTAAGAGTAATGCCATGTCCCATTGGCAAGTTCCCTCTCTTAGAATTTTCCATGCGGAATCTTCTAAGGACCTTGTCAATATATGTACTCTGACTCAAACCAATCATCCTTTTTGATCTATCTCTATAGATCTTGATACCAAGAATATAAGCCGCTTCACCCATATCTTTCATTGAAAAACATTTTCCTAACCAAGACTTGAAAGTCTCAAGTGCAGGAACATTGTTTCCAATGAGCAAGATGTCATCGACATATAACACTAGAAATAGAACTATGCTCCCACTTATTTTCTTGTATACACAAGGCTCATCTTCGTTTTTGATGAAGCCAAACTCTTTGACTGATTCATCAAAACATAGATTCCAACTCCTCGAAGCTTGCTTCAATCCATAAATGGATCTCTGCAACTTACATACTTTATTAGAATTCTTTGGATCGACAAACCCTTCAGGCTGTATCATGTATACATCCTCAAGTAGGTTTCCGTTAAGAAACGCTGTTTTGATGTCCATTTGCCATATCTCATAGTCATAATATGCGGCTATGGCAATTAAGATTCTAATAGACTTAAGCATTGCTACGGGTGAAAAGGTTTCATCATAGTCAACGCCATGAGTCTGCCTATACCCCTTAGCAACAAGCCTAGCCTTAAAAGTATGTACCTTCCCATCCATGTCGGTTTTCTTTTTGAAAACCCACTTGCACCCTATGGTTTTTACACCTTCAGGTGGATCAATCAAGTTCCAAACTTGATTATCGTACATGGATTTGATCTCGGATTCCATGGCTCCTAGCCACTTGTTCGAATCAGGAGTGGACATCGCCTCTTGATAGGAAGTAGGTTCATCATTCTCAATGATATCTACTTCGTTACTTTCCGTCATGAGAAATCCATATCTCTCAGGTTTGGATCGTATCCTATCCGATCTGCGAAGAACTTGTGTATCTTGAACCGGTTCCACAACAGCTTGTGAATTTGGTTCCGTCTCTACTATTGGTTCCTTGTCATTTCGGGTTCTTGAATTTCTTCAAGATCAATTTTACTCCCACTAGTTTCTTTAGAGAGAAACTCTTTCTCTAGAAAGACACCATGTCGAGCAACAAACACTTTGTTCTCGGATCGGTTGTAAAATTGATATCCTTTCGTTTCCTTAGGATAACCAACGAAAATACATTTATCGGATCTGGGTGCAAGCTTATTTTCAGAAACCAATTTCTTTACATAAGCTTCACATCCCCAAATCTTCATGAAAGATAAACTAGGTTTTCTTCCATGCCACATCTCATGTGGGGTTTTAGGAGCCGATTTAGTAGGGACCTTATTAAGTGTGAAAGCAGCTGTTTCCAGTGCATGTCCCCAAAAGGAAATTGGAAGGTTAACTTGACTCATCATCGATCGAACCATATCTAATAGAGTTCAATTTCTCCTCTCGGACACACCATTCCATTGTGGTGTTCTGGGTGGAGTAAGTTCTGAAACAATTCCACAACTTTTCAGATGATCGTCAAATTCTTGGCTTAAGTATTCACCACCTCGATCGGATCGAAGTGTTTTAATAGTTTTGCCAAGTTGATTTTGTACTTCATTTTGAAATATTCTAAATATCTCAAATGCTTCACTTTTGTACTTCATCAGATAGACATAGCCATATCTTGATAAGTCATCAGTGAACGTTATGAAGTACCGAAATCCTCCCCTAGCAATGCTATTCATTGGTCCACATACATCAGTATGTATGAGAGGCAATAAATCACTAGCCCTTTCACTACTATTAGTAAAAGGTGCTTTAGTCATCTTGCCCAATAAACAAGATTCGCACACATCATATGATTCATAATCATATGAGTCTAAATATCCATATTTATGGAGTTTAGAGACACGTTTCTCATTTATGTGACCAAGACGGCAATGCCATTTAAATGTGTTGTTCACATTGTTTGGTTTAGATTTCTTACTAACATGATAGACATTCTCAACATTATTTTCAACATCCAAGACATAAAGGCCATTAAAAGAATGAGCATTACAGTAAAGCATATCATTCAAATAAATGGAAAATTTCTTATTCGCAATAAGAAAATTGTAACCCTCGTTGTCTAAACAAGAAATTGAAATAATGTTTCTGCTCAAATCCGGAACATAATAGCAGTTATTCAAAACTAATATTAATCTGCTAGGTAAAGTGACTTCGTAAGTCCCTACGGCCAATGCAGCAACTCTTGCTCCATTTCCAACCCGCAGGTCTACTTCACCTTCCTTGAGCAACCTTCTATTCTTTAGTCCCTGCACATTTAGGCAAATGTGAGATCCACATCCGGTATCTAATATCCAAGAACTAGAAGTAGAAAGTAAAATATCTATCACATAGATACCTGAAGTCATGGCAATCTCGTTGCCCTTCTTCTTCAGTCCTTCCTGATAAGCTTTGCGATTCGCCTCCAATGCCCAGTTTCCTTGCAATGGTAGCAAACCGCATCCTTTTGGGATTTGGGTTGAGGCTTCTCAACAACGACAACCTTTGCCTCCGGTTTAGCAACTCTTGCTTTAACCTTGGGTTTCTTGAACCCCTTTCCTTTATTCACCATCAACACTTGATTGGTTTTCTTGGCAATATTGTTCTCTGCATTCTTAAGCATCCCATGCAATTCAGACAGAGATTTATTCATCCCATTCATGTTATAATTCATAACAAACTGATTATAACTTTCGTGGAGTGAATGCAATATCATATCCGTAGCCGGCTCAAGCTGGATAGGATATCCAAGCCTCTCAAGGTGTTCGAGGTGACCCTTCATTTTCAACACATGAGGCCCAACGAGGTTGTCCTTCAATCATCTTGCATGAATGAAGAGCCTTCATAGTGTCAAACCTTTCTGACGTGCTTGCAATCGGAACATTTCCTTCAAATGATTTCCCCAAATCATAAGCTTCCATGTGTACAAGGTCCTTCTCGAAGGGCCTTACACATGGTAGAAAGCATCAAGCAACCAACATCAATAGAATCATCCACATGTTTCTTATGTTGATCCTTTTCGGCTTTAGTTGCATTAGCGACGAGGCTCGGGTGGAACGGGTCCATCGAGAATGTACAACTTCCTTTCCTGTTTGAGAACAATTCCCAAACTGCGGATCCAATCCACATAGTTGTTGCCATTCTCTTCTAACTTGTCCTTCTCAAGGACAGTTCGCAGTGACAGATTTTGATTAGTGTTTACAGCCATTGATCTACAAAGATATGCAACAAATATGAACACATATAAGTACCAATTTCATTTAAGAGATTAATTAACGTATTTCACAAATACTCTCACTAAATTATATAACCTTCTTATACAAACATGCATAATATAATTTAATAGGCTAAGACCCAACTTTAATTTAATTTCAAGTCGGCTATGGCATGACTGCTCAAAATTAAACTAAAAAGGTAGATAACATTTATCAATCATATCAACATATGACTCTTAGATCCTTTATGAGATTATAGACATCATATGTCACATGTTTCAATCTCATCTTATGCCTTAGGCCCAAAACTGTTTTGATAGCCTAATTGAGTTCAACCATTTTAAACGTATAGCAATTACCGTTTGCTCATCTTGATCATACAAAGATAGAATTAATGTACCTCGCTGTGGCGTAGCCTACATAAAACAATCTGTGTACTCACAAGTGTTTAAACATGGGTGGCATAAACAAACTCAAATTTCAATGAAGGTTCAATTTTCATGTTTATCAATTAACATGGCAAGGTTGATTCATGAAAACTATATGAGCATAATTATGAACATAGAATGATGCAACACAAATCACATTTGATGTGTAATTACTAGTACGTGGCATCGTATTCCAAAGTTATCCCACACTTCCCAGAAGTGTCTGTGGGGAAGGTTTTGGCTTCCAGCTTATATACTAAGTAATACATCAAAACCTATATTATAGATTAATCACATAATTCAATTCACAATCATGGTATATCAAAATATACAATTACTTCCATAAGCAATTCTCATATAAAATCATGTTCTAAATCATATTCATAATGAAAATTCACATAATCACATTACATAATTATCATGATTATCTAATATAAACATCATGAACGGGGCTCTGATACCACTGTTGGGTTTCGAAGGTCCATGCGCAGCGGAATAATGCAAATTAACTCGAAAACCCGGAGCCCTAGGATCCGTTCTAGATGATTAATTAAGAAGAATGATTTAGAATTACTAACCTTGTGTGCTTTTGTCGTTGATAAACGCGTTCCAACTCCAGATTGAAGAACTAGCGAATCTTCGATGAACGATTCTTGAATCACGAACGAAAGATCTTGAATAGCGAAGATCCTCTATGTGTATCCACGCGTTGAACGAACCCTAGAACAATTCTAGGCGGATTGCTAGATCCTTGATTGAAACTCTTTTCAATCGATGAAGAATAATGGAATTGAATGGTGTTTTTGATTCTCAATTCTCAAATTGAAATCTCTCTTTTGTGTTTCTCTAAACCCAAAAGCATGAGAGTGACGGCTAGGACAACCAGGGGTTCATATTTATACGTTATAAAACTTTTCCCCTTGCAAAAACCCTAATTTAAGTCAATTTCGCGTCAGTCCAGCGCCGACGGGATGACTCGTCCCCCAGGGTACGAGTCGTCCCCTTGCACCCAGCTTCTGAATCTGGCATCCCCCTTAAGGGGAATAATTGGCTCAAGCCCAGGGCACGAGTAGTCCCTGTGGGCACGACTCGTCCCCCTGGGCACGAGTCGTCCCTCAGGACTCTTTCACTGATTCTCTCGTCCCAGGCCAAGGGAATAGTTGGTTATGGCCTGGGGACGAGTCGTCCCCTGAGAACAAAAACTCCATATTCTTCATTTTTGACAATTTGTTCGATGCGTGTGACCCCATAGGACTATATTAAGTTGGCAATGAGTTTGATCACATCGATCCTCATAAGACATGAGCGGACTCTAGCAAGCCATCATGCCTACCCAATTAATATAATATTAAGTTCGATTTTCCTACATAGAACATATCACAATCCCTTTGTCACACGATGTTATATTGAACATGAGTCATGGTCCACGTCAACTCATATTGTTCAATGCTTTCTCGTTACTAAGTAAATTGATCAATCGAATGATATTAATCACATTAATTCATTCGGGCATGGCCATGCACTACATCAATCTTACTTATGAGTGGCCTAGCAAACATCTCTCTTTACGAGGGACAAATTTCCATCTTGACTTATCATTCTTCCCAACAAGAATCATATCATGCCAATGATAGCCCTTATTGTTATCCGGTTAAAGACAATGTTAAACTATATCAAACATGATATTCATCGAGTGGAAGACGATGATAATCTCAGGTCAAAGGATATCAATGATATAACTATATGAGATTTATTTATGACATATGACCATGACATAAATCTCATAATGGGTCAAGTCCAGTACCTTGTTCTCTAACAAGTACCCATGAATCTAATGTGCATCTCCATGCATATAATCATCACATGATTATCCATTAGACTTCATACTAGTGCTTCATAAGAACTAGGGACACGATTATTAAAGTAAACATGCAAACACATATAATAATCAAAGAAACAATTTCTTATATAAATGAATAATGACATTACAAATAAGTCTATCTCTATAGGCATAGGGCACTAACACCTACACTAGGCACTTTGCACGAATTTGAACTCAATTATTGTTAATTTTGTGCATTGTTAATCTTTATTACACGAGTCCACCTCAATCGAGGATAAAAATGAATTGACAATTTTGTGTATAGTAATTGACGAGTTGATATATATATGTAGTAAATGTGCTATAATGGATTGTATATGGGATGAATATGTGTATGTATGATGATGTATGGGTTGTGAACCTTCTCCCACGTATTTGAGAAGTGCATGATTGATGATTGAGGAATGTATGGGTGATATGTTGCAACATAAGCAAGTCGGGGCGTGCCCTGGGAGTGCAGATTGCAGCAGTTCTGTCGCTGGCTGAGACTGCGAGTAGCAAAGAGAGTGCAGAGAATGACCCTGGCTTTGAAGAGATGACTAGACGAAGCCCAGATTTTGAGGAGGTGACCTGGAGAAGCCCCAATTGGTAATGCAAAGCAATCCCGAAGTGAATCTGATAAGGAGCGAATCCATCATGCAGCAGAGTGAATGCAGAAAATGCCCTGGCAAAAATACTGACACGGGAGAGCCTGAGAGAACAGCTTAGCAAAGCCCCAGCTTGAAGAGATCCAATGCGGCCCTATTGCAGACAGAATCATTATATGGCCAAGGAGGCATCCATCTTTCAAACTTTAGTCAATCAGTCATTGGAAAAGACTCGGGAATATATACATGCAGAGGCCTATCTTTCGAAAAGTGGGAATGAATCCCCATTTTGTGTATAAAACTCGCTTTGGGATTGACTCTTTTGAGAGAGTATAAGCATAACAAAAGTGTGGAAAAGTGTATGGAAGCCCCTGCTGACAGAAAGATAGTGTTTGTTCTATTTTCCTATGATGTAGAAAAAGAAGACTTGTCGAGACATTTGAAAACTTATTTTATTCATGATGATCACAAGACTGCTTAAAACCCTTTATTGATGTTCGGGTTATTCAACCACTAATCTTGATATGAATCAAACATTTTGATTAATCACAAGGAGAAGACCAACTGATATCAAGGATCAAATTTGGTGAATTGTGAAGAAGATTTGTGTATAGGGATGGCCCTTGAGGAGATCGGATTTTCTGGGATTTGCTTGTGATTGTGACCGGACCATTTCTGGTTGCCTACGTTCCCCTCATTATGAGGATCTCAGGTCGCTGTAGTTCGGGCTTATCCCGATTGAGAAGAGAAGGAATGCGAAAATTTGAGATTTTGAGGACCTTTGAAGATTTTGAGGATCCTTTGAGAACTGGAGAGTTGAAAAACATGTCTCCTTGGAGTGTCACCAAAAGACACGGATGCGAAGCCCCAATGAGGCATCCATGGGAAGTGTTTGTGGAGAAGAAATAAAATATGCTCACGTGAAATGTCAAATGAATTGGATTTTCACAATCTCTTATTGACGATCTTGAACCATGGTAGATTAGATTCCAATTTAAGCAAGCAATGAAGTAATAATCTGATTTAGATCTTGATGAGATTAGAATGAAACTGCTATCCGGTAGGAACTGTAGCTGGGTTTCAGGGTTTCGATCGACCATCTGGTGATTTGGAACATTGTTTTTATCATGACCTCTTAAGATGAGAGGTTGGCTTTTGAGGATGTGTTTAGGATTTCTATGACGAGGAGATTGTGATTGCATCTTCAATGCCTTTAAGGATGAGGGTCCAGATTTGGCTTTGGCGAGGTCAAGGGTAATGAGAGTATCCTCTTAAAGGTGAGAGGATGGCTTGGGATTGATCAAGGTAATTGGAATATCCTCTAAAAGCGAGAGGATGGTTTGGGATTGGTTGGAAGGTGCTGGTGAGGGAAAATTCATGCTGTCTCTTTATTTGCTTTGAGACTCCCTTTAAGTAGACAGCTAGATCCTTATTTGCTTTAAGAGAATCACTGGGGAATGGGCTTTTTTTTTTAGAGAGAACTTTTGCTAGCCCCTAGTGTGGATCTCTGCATTCCGCCATTCTTAAGCTTGGAGGCGGTCCATTTTCTTGTGAGTCATAAGAGCCTCAAGGATAGTCCCCTTTTCCTTCTTGGAGATGGCTAAATGGGGTTTCAAAACATGCCGATCTTGAAATGAAAGGATATTGTTTGGTGAGGGTAAGGTAATGGCTTTCCTATGGTGAAAGGCTTCAGCTGCAGTCCTTGTCGGATGACCTAAATGAAATTAAGGCTTCATTGCTTGCCTAAACTTAATGGTGAAAGATTAATGCAAATTCTTGATCGACAAAATGCTGAGTATGATGAAAGAGATGTGAGCATATGAAATGCGAAATGGGGAATTGATGAGCCCCAGCATGAGAAGGATATCAGTTGATTTTCTCACTCCGATTAATTTAAACATCAATCATTTCAATGAATTAGTGGTTGAGCAGCACAAGTGATCACATAGAATAAAACCTTTTCATTTAAGTGTAATGTGGTAGTGAAAGTGATGTCTCAAGTCTAGCAAGAAGAGAAACAAAGACTTTTATTATTGAAAAGACAGTAACTCAGACATAACAGACTCAAAACTTAAAAGGGACAATCTAGACACCACGAATACTGATTGACTGCCTCAACTTCGGTTGGGAGGACCCCTTGGATTCTGTTGATATCAGGGAAGAGGATTGGTGACAACGTTGGGGCGAGAAGCCTTCTCAATCTTCCCTTCATCGACAAGGTTTTGAATTGCCATCTTCAGAGGGGTGCAATCATTGGTGACATGGTCAGGGTATTGATGGTAGCTACAAAACTTGCTCGTGTCCAGCTTTGGGTTGGGATGAGCAGGGATGTAATTATCAAGGGGTTTGATCATTCCAGTCTTAACCAAACCATTAAACGCCTCCTCAGTAGTCATGCCCAGATAGTCACACTTCCTTGGCTGGCGGGGTTGAAACTTCCCACTATTCGACTCATTATAGCCTCCTCCCAGAAGGTTGTTCACACTATTATCCTAGACAGAGCTCTTTTCCTTTCGAGGCCATGGGAGTTGGACTTATCGAAAATGAGATTGGGTTTGCTAATCTATAGCGATAACCACCACCACCACTGATAGCATTAGTACTTGGAGCAAGATTAAAGAGTTGATTCTCACTACGAGCTCCCATGCCTACCATCTCCCTTAAATCGGAGTACCAACCATTTCCAATAGCTTCACGAAGAACCAGCTTCACATACGAGAGGAAGATGTCTTTTTGATCCTGTAAAGGGATTGGCTCAGACAACTCATTCAGCTTAGCATTCCACCTTTTGTAGAACTCGGTGATTGATTCATCATGTTTCTGAATTGTACCAACCAAGTCATCTCTAGTTGTGCGCCACTCTAAATTCCCATGGTATTTCTCAAGGAAAACACCCCTAGTGATCTGACTCCAAGTGGATCGAGTTTCTGGCTTTAGAGTTAAGAACCCTGTCAAGGCAGGACCCTTGAGAGTAAGATGAAAGTGCTGAGCCATAAACTCGGGAGTACAACCCATCACTCCCATAGTCATCACATATGTGTCAACATGGGTTTTCGGACATGCCGTCCCATCAAACTCCATCTTGGGCATTTTGAACTTGTAAGAGAGAGGTTTTACTTGTCCTAGATCGACAACCTTAAGTCCGCTCGATCCTTCAGTTAACTTATCGATTTGTTGCTGCATCACTTTCATTTGTTCCAACAAAATGGCAACTTCTAGAGTGACACTAGAAGTCCGAGCAACGGTGGGAGACACAATCAAGGAAGGCACAAAGCTGGCCGACTGGAAGAGAGAATTCTCACGAGCATGCGCTGTTGGCAAAGCAGTTGATGGCAAACCAAAAGTACTTGGAACATTCAAGCTACTATCAAACCAGCCGACTGAACTTGGTATCGGAGCGGACATATACTCAAACTGATTCGCACCGGATAGCGGATGAAGCAGAGCATTCTGGACTGAATAATTTTGAAACAGAGCACTGACTGCTAAGTATGAAGCTGACCCTGGATATTGAACTGACCCCACTGGATGCTGCACGGGCGATGAGCCAAAACCACAAGACGCACTTATCATAGATTGAGAAAAACCACCTTGAAACTGGGACTGATTAAAAGGAACTTGGGGAATCCTTCATGATTAAACTGACTGCCAGAGAACTGATGCTGAGAATCATCCTGTACTCGAGGACCCTGGAATTGACCACACTGAAAGTTGCCTTGCTGCTGAGAGCTTGGAGTCCAAAACCACGAGAGTTTTGGCCGGGATGATAACCACTTGGAAACTGCAATCCAAACTGAGTTGGAGGCCTAGAAGCATTAGGCATAGGGGAAGATGTCAGATCATAAGAGCTTGCCCGTGGTCCACCAAAACCAACTTGAGAGTTCAACTGTAGCCCCTGACTCTGAGTGTGATTGAACCGTGCACCCTGAACCTGAGTTTGATAAACAGGAGGAGGTGTAGTGTTATAGGTGGGCTGAGGAGGGAGAGAAACATTCCCGACCCCTAAATCACTATCGTTAGCATCGGTGATCTCTTCATAAGAACCATCTGCACGACGAATCACAGCAATACCTCGAACACGCATTGCTTCCACAAACCTAGCATGTGCTTCCTCTTCTCGAGCCTTAGCAACTTGGGCGAGCAATTGAGCCTCACGCTCATGAACCAGGGCGGCCTCAAGAGTAACCCTTAACTCTTCCACAGACAAATCATTCAAACTCGGCTGACCCGAAGCAGATGAACCTCCAGACTGGCTAACCAACACATCCTCTGCACCAGACATCTCGGATTCTGAATCAGATAAAGACCACTCAGACACTTGAACTGCTTCCGTCTCGGGAATACGGGCCAAACGAGCGCCGGGAACAAACTTGCCGAAGTTGTGGAGGTAAAGTGGTGTATAAGGTGTATGAGAGGGAAGAGCCTCGAGAAGGTATAGGAGAGGGAAGAAAGGGAAATGAGATGGACTCGTGCAAGTATTTTATTTATGTTCAAGTAGAAATTAATGACTTTTAAGTCCTAAGAATGGTTGGAGAAGGATAAGCTTTCTTTTTCGCAGTCTAAACCTCGAGGGGAACCTAGGGACTCACCATTCAAAATATACCAAATGTATTGATTAAAAATTAATAATAGGAAATAATACCTAAATAAGACCCAAGCATTTATGGGACGGACGAGCAGTCCAAATTTTTGAGGAAATTTGGGCAGCATGACGGGTATTCCTGAAGAATTTCAAGAAAAAATCCGGCATGACCTCTCGTCGATGAACGTTGACAAAGCGACATGATTTCTCGTTAGAACATGTCGTGAGAGCGACATGTCCATACGTGAAACCATGTTGCATTGGAAACATGCCCACACGTGCTAGGTTTCTGGATAGGTATCAATGTCTATGACTAATTTTGAAACAATTCATTTTAGTATATTTTTGAAAATGTCGTGTCAAAACCAACCGTTGGGTAAGCTTGAAAAAGTGTGGTTCCACCTATGATGTGCTAAGGGGATAGGATTGATATTAGGCGTTCAAAAGTAGGCGACATACATCACCGTCCGCGATGCCGTCAATTGCACCAAAAAGGCACTAAAACTAGTGATGTAGTGTGCGGGTGACTATATTCCTTTATTTGCGAAAAAGATTATTTATGTCTTTTATTTTTTTATTTGAAAAGGGGGATAAATGGAAAATAACACACACACACACACACACACACACACTAAACCCCACAGAGTATAATAATCAAATGATCATAACTTGATCATGGGGCTGCCCCACAATCACAATCTGCACCAAGAAGATCACACCCTGCAGAAAGGCCAATGTTGTCGCGTGACACAGGATGGATTAGGCAGAGTCAGTCGCACGACATACAGAGACAGGTTTCCAGAACCAAAAAAATAGAACCATCCCCAGCCTCCAAGCAAATGCAAGAGCTCACAACCAAACCCCAGTACAATATAGAAAACATACAGAAGCAGGGAAAACAAGCACATAAAATGCACACATATAATGTCACCAACAAAGCACACACAAATGAACAAATTGGATGTTAACATGAACAAAAGCTTGACCTTCTTATTTGAAAACAAGTTTCAAGTCCCCAGCGGAGTCGCCACTGAACATACCCCGTATGAAATTTTTTATTTTTTTGGAAATGGGACGGGAAATATGTAAAAGTGAAAGAAAGGAGTCGTCACGCCGTTTTATGGAAAATATTGAAAAACCTTTTGAAATCAGAGAGAGAGTTCGGGGGTCAGGTTACGTGTTGGGAAGAACCGAGTGTTCACCCAACACCCCTCGCGAATGAGTCTTCCAATGAAAACATCCAAATCATTCATGAGTGTGTGCAACGTGTGAGACAAAATATGATAAATGTATTTTATTACTTTAAGAGATGAAAATACATCTTGTGAGTCACTTTGTGCAAGGGACCACAAGCTGATTACAATGATTGAACAGATTACAACTGAAACTGGAACTGCTACAGATTGGCCAGTTATGTCGCACGACACAGGACATGGCCTGGCCAAGTCTGTCGCGTGACACAACGTGCCATCTGCAGAGTTTTACAAACGAATTGCTTACAGAAGAGATTAATGGAAAATTTAGATCACCAGAGGTAAGAAATAAGTCACGAAGACCTCAGAGAGGAATCAATACTCAGATGAGTGTGAATATGGAATGATTCACACCCATCTTGAGGTTTAAGCAACAAACATCATCAATATTAATCAAAAGCATGCATTATCACGAGAATAAGTGCATAACCAGAACATTCAGAGACTAAAACATGGCATATTCAATGACGAATCAACAGATTAAGCATAGAAATTATAACGAATGATGAAAATAGAGAGAGGGAAGGGGAATATGGAGTGTTACCCATGTAGATCCTCAATCCTTATACCAAGTTAGGTATAAGGATCATCAATTCAGCTTCAGAAGATGATTAACACCCAGAAGGACGTGAGACTTGAAGTTTCAATGTGTGTCAAAGTATGTGAAGGAGAGGAATAAATTTTGTATGAGAGAGAGTGAATTGAGAGAGAATTGGGGTGGTGTTTGTGTGTGTGTGAGGAGAGAGATTGGTTTCTGGGCATATTTTGGCAAAGTAACGCTAGGTTGGTGAAAAGGGCCCCTGAAATGAGAGGAGGAGGTCTCAATTTATAGTTTCATGGACATGGCTAACTATGTCGCATGACGGGAGGAGTCGTAACTGCTTGTTTTCTAGAAACATGCAAGGTGGCAAACTAGAAGGATCGACATGGCTAACTATGTCGCACGACGGGACGAGCCGTAACTGCTTATTTTCTAGAAACATGCAAGGTGGCAGATTCTGGAACCCTCTTAAACAATTCCTTAAATTTCTAGATTGGATAATTCCCCATAGGTCCTTCCATCCCAAGAAACTTACGAAAAGCCCTCGAAAGTCTAGGAATGAGATGCAAATATACTAAAACGCCCCTAGTGCACTTTTATTATATTAAAAGCACTTATAAAGGGTCACAAGTTAGATTGGGGTACTCACAAAGCCCCTCGGCAACGTCACTTATAGAAGAAGTGGGGTTGTCGATAAGAAGGATCCCAAGCTTGACGAGCGAATGATGGGAAAGATAGATCAGAATGTTCGAATGGCTGGACCTCTCGAGAAAGGATTCCTATGTATCCTGAAAAGGAATCAAGCCAAATCATAGTTCTGGGCGAGTGAGGACATGTGGTGCCTCAAATCGAAGAAAGACCACAGTGAAGGAGAGGAATGAATTATGTATGAGAGAGAGTGAATTGAGAGAGAATTGGGGTGGTGTTTGTGTGTGTGTGTGAGGAGAGAGATTTGTTTCTGGGCGTATTTTGGCAGAGTAATGCTAGGTTGGTGAAAAAGGGCCCCTGAAATGAGAGGAGGAGGTCTCAATTTATAGCTGCATGGACATGGCTAACTGATGGAGAAAAATTCCTCTTGTAATAAAAACCGAGCAAGTGTACTCACTACCGGTGTAGCAGTATGCACGAGCAGGGATCGAATCCACAGAGACTCGTTGGTAAACAAGTAAAAGAAAAGCAATGAATATAGTAACCAGAGATTTTTGATTTAAAACAGTAATTTAATTCTAAAACAGAAGCAACAGATTAAAACTAAGGAAAGCGATTTAAATGTAACGAATTAACTCAGATCAACACGGAGATTCACGGATTGGATTCACAATTACTTTCACTTTATGCTATTTTTATTGCTAAAAACATTAATCTCAATCTAAGATTCATTCACAAAAGTAAGGATTGGGACGGTGTGGTGCCCGGATTGCAACCCTTTTAATTATTATCAAGCTGCGTTTTCTATTACGGCCACACAACAATCAAACAATTATTCAGCACTTTAGAATATTGAATCTAAACCCTTTTTGATTTCTATTACGACCTCAATTAGATCTAATCTTCAAAGCAGTGTTCAATTGTATCAATCCCCAAATTAATGGCGAAATTGATACCCAAATAATTAAAAGGCCAAAGTCATCTTAACATGAAGTTGAAACCTTAAAACTGTTAAAGATTAATACTTTGAAGAACTAGAAAGAGATCAAATTGGAATAATGAAATCTATAGCATAAAGATCCAGTAATTGCTACAACCAATCCGCAAATCTAAATGATTTAGCTACTCAACGACATAACGAAAATAACAATACTCATAAAATAAAAGAACATCAAAACCTGAAGAATCCGGAATTGATGAACGAAGAATCTCTAGAAAACTCCAAAACTAAGAACTAAAAACAATATCCAAGATGTCTTTTTAAAAACTGCTGCTGAAGTATTAATACTAGGGCAAAATCTGTAGGCAAAATTGTGTGAAAAGTCAAGAATGCCCTTCATAAGTTGCTGCAAACTGGTGCTGAAAACGGGACGAGCGCGGCCGCTCTTGGCTTGAGCGCGCCCGCGCAACTTGGCAGTAACTTTGGTCTTCAACGACGTCACTTGAGCGCGGTCGCTCTGGAGGACAGTAACTGGAGCTCGAATCTGCTTCACTATTTTCCTGCTCCGCTCCGCTCCAACTTGATTTCCTTGCCTTTTCTTGACAAAACTCAACACATAATCATCTTTTTACCCTGTACTCATCAAACACTCAACAACCACATTAAAACAACATAAAACCCGGGATTTTGAGCCTAAAATAAGTTCGTAAACATGTAAAATGGGTGTGTAAAAACACATCCATCAAACACCCACAAACTAACCTTTTGCTCGTCCCGAGTAAAACAAAACAAAAACTAAACTACCCAACATAAAATAAAACTACACTACGAAAACAAAACAAAATATTTTTGGGATGTTCTCTTCAAAATGGGAATTTTCGTCGGCCAGACAGTCTCAGATCCTCACACAAAATAATCACAAACGTACTATCATGAATCATCAATTAACATTACATTAATGCAAAAACCCACAATTTTCCACCGCGGCCTGAATAATGAAGTGAAGTATGGTAGACCATTGTCACATTCTAAGATTGTTTATGGATTCACTAAGTGATGCTCTAACATAATGTGTATCAAATACAATCACAAAGGGACACTCATATGCATGTTTCCACAATTGTCAACCCGGCTACTTGATAATGAAACGAAGATATGGCTCTAAATGTTATAGTGCGAAAGATCGCATGGCTCGGTTCACGGTTACAAAAGAAGGTAAGGACATACGAACTTGGAAAGTGAGACTAAGAAGTCTTTGTTTTATTTGTCCATCCTCACTATGATAATTCACTCCACTCACCCTTTTACTTTCCAATGTGCCAACCCACAAACTAAAACTTTTGGTACATACACAACATTGGGTTGAGCACATTCCCTTATTTCTGGGGCCTCTTCTAATTTCTAGCTTGTGACACAATGGAGGGGCAAGAATATTTTTTTTTAACTTGAAAGAACGTATATACAAATGCATACTCTTTTTTCTTTTTCTTTTCTCTTTTTTTTTTTTTCTTTGCCCCTCTTCATTGTATTTCACACCCCTTTTTGCACTTTGACCCCAATTTGTACATTTGATTCCACTCACCCCAACTTCAACCCATATCCCCATTCATTCCCTAGTTCACTTTCCAAAAGGTAAGGCATCCTAGCACTAGGTGAAAAAGGGTAGGGAAAAAGGCATCAAACGAAGGCGAATGGCGGTCTAATTTCCCATTCTTTTCTATTAAGGCTCAACAGGGATTCTAGCGGAATATATTATTTACTGGGGTAGAAAGCTGAAGGTACACAAAAGGGATGAAAGAATAAGCCATATGTATCAAAATAGCCTAATGACGTGATATTGACAATCATGCAAACAATGTTCTAGGAACCCCGAGAATGCACAAGTGATCCCATAAATGGCACTTAGAATGACGACAATGATCAATGATAATAATGGAAGTGAGAGGTGGTGCAATCATAGTTTATTGTTTCAATGTAACCCTAATTCTCAAATCCAAGATAGCACAATGATTAACAAATAACACTCAATCATCACAGACGCAGGCCAACAGTTCCCAAAATAAAGAAAACAAAAAATTTTTAAATTTTTACTACAAACATAGAAAACCTAAACTAACATGGTGATAAGCAGAATAAAACACAGATACCCCCCACCCACAAACTAAAAGATTGCATTGTCCCCAATGCAATTAACTATAAAACTCAGGGTAGGGATACCTTAACCGATCATGGTGGCGGATAACCCCATTGGCTAGATGAGCCTCCAGGGAATTGCTGCTGCTGCTGCTGCCACTGATCTCCTTGGCCGGATGAGCCTCCTGGGAATCCGCTGCGGCGGATACGTGGGCCATGTATAACCGGCGGGGGCAACCGACTAAAGAGTTGGTCCCACCCTCTTGCCCCTGCTGAGTCCGCCACGCTTGGGCTGTCTCTATCTCCATCCTTACTCTATCATCAACCGCCCGTACCCTATCATCAACCGCAGTCTGTCTCTGCTCCAGCGTAGTAAATCGCTGATCAAATCTCAGTTCCATCGCCTCCAATTGCTGCGACAGATAGTACATGCCCTCAGCCGGGTCCGCTCTCCAGTCTCCGACAACATCCTCCTCTTGTTCTTGTTCTTCCTCCTCTTCTTCTTGTTCTTCCTCCTCCTCTTGCTCAATCACATTTACCCCCTTGGGGTGACTCTTATCCCTAATCTTCCTCTCTGTAATAGTGGGCTCCAACCCTATGTCCCTAGGGATATTAGTAAAATCAACTCCATTGAGCCCCATCAATCCCGTAATCATCAAAGGGTAGTTGTAACTGTTCTTTCCCATCTGCTGATACGTCCGATTAATCTCATGGGCAATGATTGAGCCGGTGTCAATGTTTTGCCCCGTCAAGATAACGTGCATCAAAGCGGCTCTATGCCACCCAACCTCGTGCGGCCTCGAAGAGGGGAGAACTCTCTCACATATAACCCTATGAAGATATTTCATCCGTGGGGGAAGAAGTTTAGAAGCAATTAATACTCCTTTTGGCAGTGTCGGGTCAATCGGCAAAGTCCCGAACGTGTCGGCAATCAGATGGAGGTTACCTTTAGGGTTGTTCATCATTTGTTTCTCCAGGTACAGGAATGCACAGGTGTTGGCTTGCACGTGCGAAGGGAGGTTGTAATACACCACAATTCTCTCCCGAGTATACCCCACCTCAATACCCCGCACATAAGATGTGTTATGTATCCCTTTCCTAGAGAAAGAATTCGCATAGAATTCGCGAACTAGCTCGCGACTCCTCTTTCAACCGGGGCAACCAACAAATTTTGCCACCCACACCGCACTACAATCTCATCCAATCCCATGTCAGTAATGTCTATACCCTTTTCCACATTAAAACTCCGGGCGGCATAAGCATTAAAAAAAAAATTCGCCTCAACACTCACGAATTTATTCTCATCAAACAATGGTTGTGGCCTAGCCGGGGCTTTCTTGGTTCCCCTCTTACGCTTGGGAGCAGAGGTAGACATTGTATCCAACAAATAAGCAGGACAATACACTTAAATTCAAAAATCTTACCCCTTCAAGGGTCGCCGGAAAATCTCGCCGGAGCTGCCGGAAAATCTCGCCGGAATTTGGGAAGACAACCGGAAAATCAACACCTTGTCTTTGTGAAGCTAGCACCCACAATAACACCTTCAACTTCGAGTTCTACCCCACCAATTTCAACCGGAATGCACTCTAAGAACCCTTTTCTTCAATTTCCGAAATTGCTCAAATTCACCGGATTTAATGGCTTTTGGGTGATGGAATCGGGCTTTGGCTTGGTAATATATGGTGGGTAGGGTGATTTAGGGGTTGGAAGGGAAGGTATTTGAGTTTGGGTGAGGGATTTTTAGAGAGAGAGAGAATGGGTCACGTAAGTTTTTGAGAGAGAAAAGAAGAGGGGCGGCGGTATAATGAAGAGGGAGAGTTGCATCTGATTAGGTTTAATTCAAAATTGCCCGTAATTTTTGCTCGAGCGCGGCCGCTCTCCCCATAAGCGCGTCCGCGCTGGATGGCCGAGAATGATGTCCCTTTCTTCATTGATTAAGCGCGGCCGCCCTATCTTGGAGCGCGCTCGCGCTGGATGGCCGAGACTTGGCACGTTTTTGTCATTAATCAAGCGCGGCCGCTCTACCTTGGAGCGCGCCCGCGCACCCTGGCAGCGAGAATTCATCATTTTTTTCGCTCCTTTCCTCCGCATAAAAGTACAGCTTCAGCTTTGATCAATTAAGTGCTATCCTGCACATCACCACAAACACACACACAAGCGTAATATCTATTGACATAAAATAAACGAAAATATTTTTGGAGGGTGACAACTATTTACACTCTCCTATAAACCCACAAACTCGGAGAGACCCATAAAGGGTGACACAAAACTTTTGTTCGACAAAAATATGTCAAACATTTGACCGCACTTTCGCTGCCTACGTCCCCATTAATGTGAACGGACTACCCACATTAATAGGCTCAGGTCACCGTAGTTCGACACGTTCTACACTAACGACTCGAAAAATGGTAAATAACAATTTTTTTTTTTTAAATATTTTTTTTATGAATACCCCCACCCACAAACTAAGAATTTGCAATGTCCTCATTGCATAAACAAATTCCAACGCGAATTCAAAGCCAACGAGTAGTGATAAACTGAAAATAAAGACAGAAAGCAGTAAAAGTTACCTAAGTTGGGTTGCCTCCCAACAAGCGCCTTTGTGTTATGTCTTTGGCTCGACATGATGCTCATGATTTATCATTTAATTTCCGGCGCATCCACCAACACCACCACATCAATTTCCTCCAAGATAGACACCCCTTCGTAATAGGGCTTGACTCGATGCCCATTCACCTTGAAAGTACTTCCGGTTTTCAAATCTTTGAGCTCGACCGCTCCATGTGGAAATACTTTCACCAACTCATAAGGGCCCGACCATTTGGAACACAACTTGCCAGGAAAAAGTCTCAATCGAGAATTGAACAATAGAACCTTCTTACCTGGCATTAAGATTTTCGGCCTTAAGTACTGATCATGGTACCTCTTGGTTCTTTCCTTATACAGCTTGGCACTCTTGTAGCTGTCTTGCCTCAATTCCTCAATCTTGTCCAAATCCAGCATTCATTTCTCACCCGCCTTCTTCAGATCCATGTTGAGTTCCTTCACAGCCCAATATGCTTTGTGTTCCATCTCAACCGGAAGGTGACACTCTTTGCCATACACAATTCTGTACGGACTCATCCCAATGGGAGTTTTGTAAGCAGTCCGATATGCCCATAATGCATCATTGAGCTTCAAAGCCCAATCTTTTCTGTTTGGCCGAACTGTCTTCTCAAGAACCCCCTTGATTTGACGGTTGCTAACTTCCACTTGCCCCGACGTTTGGGGATGGTAAGCAGTGGCTAGCTTGTGAACAACCCCATATTTCTTTAGGACTTGGTTGAAGAGCCTGTTTGTGAAGTGAGTGCCTTGATCACTAATGATAGCCCGAGGCACCCCATACCTGCAAAAAATATTCTCACACACAAACTTTGAAACAACATTAGCATCATTAGTCCGGGTGGCAATAGCTTCCACCCATTTAGAAACATAGTCCACAGCTACTAATATATACACGAAACCATGGGATGAGGGGAAGGGGCCCATAAAATCAATGCCCCACACATCAAATATGTCAACCACTAGATTATAATTTTGGGGCATCTCATCTTTCTTACCTATCCCTCCCGTTCTTTGGCATTTATCACACTTTTTACAAAAATCTTGCGCATCTTTAAATATGGTGGGCCAATATAGGCCACATTGAAGGATTTTCCTAGCAGTCTTTTGACCACTGAAATGCCCACCACATTGTAAGTCATGACAAAAGCGCAAGACACTCAATTGTTCATGTTCCGGAATACACCTTCTCACAATCTTATCCGGACAAATTTTCCACAAGTAAGGGTCATCCCAAATGTAGTTCCTCACATCAGATTTAAATTTCCTCTTTTGATCATAAGTAAAGTGAGGAGGAATCATGTCGCATGCAAGATAATTAACAAGATCCGCATACCAAGGCTCTTGAACATGTAAAGCAAGTAGTTGTTCATCCGGGAAATTTTCATTCACCGGAATCACCCCTTCTTTGCTATTCTGAAACGAGAAATCCTCAAGCCTTGATAAGTGATCCGCCACTACATTCTCAACCCCTTTTTGTCCCTTATTTCCAAATCAAATTCTTGCAACAAAAGCATCCACCTAAGAAGTCTAGGTTTTGCATCCTTTTTATTCAACAAATATTTTAAAGCTGCATGATCAGAATAAATTATTACCTTCGACCCAAGCAAGTATGAACGGAACTTCTCAAGTGCAAACACAACAGCTAAAAATTCTTTCTCAGTAGTGGTATAATTAAGCTGTGCATCATTAAGAGTTCTACTTGCATAATGGATTACATGGGGTAATTTATCTATCTTTTGGCCTAAAACAGCCCCAATAGCAAAATCAGATGCATCACACATGATCTCAAAAGGGTGAGACCAATCAGGGCTAGAAAGGATGGGAGTGCAAGTAAGTTTTTCTTTTAAAAAAGTGAAAGCATCTAGACAGTCTTGGTCAAAGATGAACTCGGTATCTTTAGCTAGCAAGTTACTTAATGGCTTACAAATTTGTGAAAAATCCTTAATAAATCGCCGATAAAAACCCGCATGGCCTAAGAAACTTCGAACACCCTTGACTGAGACCGGGGGAGGTAGCTTAGAAATCACATCTATCTTAGCTTTATCGACCTCAATCCCCCTACTAGACACTATGTGGCCCAAGACAATCCCTCCTAACAAGAAAGTGACACTTCTCCCAACTAAGTGTCAAATTGGTCTCGCAACATCTCCTCAAGACCATAGTCAAATTATCAAGACACCCCTCAAAGCTATCTCCAACCACCGAAAAATCATCCATAAACACCTCTACACACTTCTCTATCATGTCCGAGAAGATGGAGGTCATGCACCTTTGAAAAGTAGCGGGTGCATTGCAAAGCCCAAAGGGCATCCTCCTATAAGCAAAAGTACCAAAGGGACATGTGAAAGTGGTCTTTGATTGGTCCTCGGGTGCAATTGTGATTTGATTATATCCCGAGAACCCATCTAGAAAGCAATAATAAGCATGACCCGCCAACCTCTCTAGGATTTGGTCAATGAAAGGTAAAGGAAAGTGATCCTTTTTGGTGGCGGCATTAAGCTTTCTTAAATCTATACACATCCTATACCCGGTCACCTCCCTAGTGGGCACATCCTCATTTTTATCATTTTTCACAACAGTAATGCCCGACCTCTTGGGAACCACTTGGACCGGGCTTACCCACTCACTGTCTGCAATTGGGAATATAATTCCCGCATCTAACAATTTTAGTACCTCTTTCCTCACTGCTTCCTCCATGTGAGGATTCAAACTCCTTTGTCTCTCCCTCGAAGGTTTAGCCCCCTCTACAAGATTAATTTTATGCATACACATTGAGGGGCTAATTCCTTTAATATCCGCCAAAGTCCACCCTATGGCCGATTTGTGCTCACAAAGCACAGCAATTAATTTGGCCTCTTGTTCTAAGGTCAAGTCTGAGGCAACTATCACAGGTAAGGTCTCGCCCTCCCCCAGAAAAGCATACTTTAAATTAGAGGGGAGGGGTTTTAGCTCAAGAACCGGTGGAACCACAACTGATGGCGCATACTTCTCATTGAAGTAGCCTAGGGAGTGAGACGGGCCATTAACAGAATAATGTTCCTCGGCCTTATTTTCAATGGCCATTACTTCGGAACCCGCATTATCCCTAGTTTTCCCACTGCCATTCAACAACATCTCAAGTTCATCACATGCTCTATCATGCCACAAATATTCCTGCACACAATCATCTACTCTCTCCACAAAGTTACAAGAATTCCCATTGTCCATTAGATTTTGCATAATATCATGCACAGAAATTTCAATCGTTTCGTTGGCCACAGTCATGGAAAGAGTGCCATTGTCAACATTAATAATAGTGTTTGTCATCGCCATGAATGGACGCCCAAGTAAAATTGGGGAATCACGACGACTACACACACTATTAGGCATCTCAAGCACAACAAAGTCCACAGGTATGATTAATGAGTCCACCTGAACCAAAACATCTTCCACAATCCCCAAAGGTCTTTTAATAGATCGATCCGCTAGTTGGAGAGCCATGGAAGTAGGCTTCAATTCAGGCAAACCCATCTCAAGATACATATAATGGGGCAACAAATTAATACTAGCGCCTAGGTCCAACATTGCCTTCACCTTACTCGAGTTCCCCATATTGATAGAAATTATAAAAATTCCGGGGTCCTTTTGTTTGGGTGGGAGGTTTTGTTGTACCACTGCACTAGCATTCTCTCCCATAAATACCTTCTCATCCTTGTCATACTTTGGTTTCTTGGAATTAATTTCTTTGAAAAACTTGGCATACGCCGGAACATTTTTTATCACATTCAACAAAGGGAGATTGATGTTCACTTTAGAGAACATGTCCATCAACTCCGACATTTGTTGATCCATTTTATTCCTCATAAATCTTCCAGGAAACGGTACAGACGGTACATATGGATTGGGGGTTGGAGAGTCAACTTTAGATTTCTCCCCCAATTCATTAGTACCTTCTTCCTCATTAACAATTTCAACAACAGGAGGTGGAACGGAAGATGAAGAAGAAGTTACCTTGCTACCTACCTGTTTACCATTCCGGAGTGTGGTAATGGCCTTTGCTTGGTGACCTTGACTCGGAAAGGTCCCTGACTTGTGCCCCTGCAAGGCTTGAACAGCTTCAGCCATCTGCCCTATTTGGGTCTCCAATTTTTTCATTGCAGCTTCATGATTCTTTGCTGCCTGCTGCTGTTCAACTCTCATCTGCTCTACTGCCTCCTCCCAAGGCTCCTTCTTTCTTTCAAATGCCCCTTGTGGAGGTGGGGGATGGAGAGGTTTATTTTGTGGATTCTGATTACCTCCCCACGAGAAATTAGGATGATTCCTCCACCCTGGGTTATAAGTATTGTCGTAGGGCATGTTCGGTGGATGCCTTGGGGGATGTCCATACATAGCATTTACATGTTCAGGATCACAACCAAACTGCACACCACTTGGACACATATTAGTAGCATGAGAATTTAAACCACAGTAAGCACATAAATCATTTAACACATTGGCACTAGAAGAGGTGCCTTGAGCAGTTAACTTGTCAAACTTACTATTTAAGACTGCAATTTGCTTGGATAGATTATCAGTAGCAGTCAAATCGAATACCCCACTTGTTTTCCCCCTAGAACTCTTTTGTTGAGAATTAGCACTCAACATCTCAAATAAGGCCTTAGTCTCCTCAGGGGTCTTGGCTCCTATAGAGCCTCTTGCTGCATTGTCTACAACAGACTGAGTAGAATCATTCAAGCCATCATAAAAAGCTTGATTCAAAGAGGGTAAAGAGAAATTATGCTGAGGACATTGAATAAGCATCATATTAAATCTCTCCCAAGCTTCATGGAGAGGTTCCCCCACATCTTGTGTGAAAGTCATCAATTTCTGCCTAAAATTAGCCTGCAGATGATGTGGGTAGTACCTCCTGAGAAAAATATCTTGCATCTCAGTCCATGTGCTGATGCTTTGGGAGGGAAGCATCATTAACCAAGTTTTCGCTACCCCTTTTAGAGTGTAAGGGAAGCACTTAAGCCTAATCTGATCTTCAGTCACTCCCGCTCTCAATAAAAACTGGGCTACCGTCATATGGTATTCTTTCAAGAAAGTCAAGGCATCCTCGCCTGGTAGCCCCTGAAAACTAGGTAACATAGCAAAATATTGACCTTTGACCTCTAAATTCTTTGCTGCTTCGGACAACACTATGCATGAGGTAGAAGTGTCTACCCTAGGTCTAAGGTAATCATTCATTGTTTGAGCCGGTGGTTCTGCCATCTCGGCTTTCTCTTCCTCTACCTCGGTGGTGGAGGGTTCTGATTCGATATCCGAATCTGAAAAGAGAGGATTAAAGAGGGGATCGCCCTCAAATGCTTCCTCAAATCTATTTATATTATCGTCCAATGGCACCAATGTAGGTTTCAAAGAACGACGACCTTGCATTCACTACTTAACCTACTTGTTTACTTGCAACAAGTCCCCGGCAACGGCGCCAAAAACTTGATGGAGAAAAATTCCTCTTGTAATAAAAATTGAGCAAGTGTACTCACTACCGGTGTAGCAGTATGCACGAGCAGGGGTCGAATCCATAGAGACTCGTTGGTAAACAAGTAAAAGAAAAGCAATGAATATAGTAACCAGAGATTTTTGATTTAAAACAGTAATTTAATTCTAAAACAGAAGCAACAGATTAAAACTAAGGAAAGCGATTTAAATGTAACGAATTAACTCAGATCAACACGGAGATTCACGGATTGGATTCACAATTACTTTCACTTTATGCTATTTTTATTGCTAAAAACATTAATCTCAATCTAAGATTCATTCACAAAAGTAAGGATTGGGACGGTGTGGTGCCCGGATTGCAACCCTTTTAATTATTATCAAGCTGCGTTTTCTATTACGGCCACACAACAATCAAACAATTATTCAGCACTTTAGAATATTGAATCTAAACCCTTTTTGATTTCTATTACGGCCTCAATTAGATCTAATCTTCAAAGCAGTGTTCAATTGTATCAATCCACAAATTAATGGCGAAATTGATACCCAAATAATTAAAAGGCCAAAGTCATCTTAACATGAAGTTGAAACCTTAAAACTGTTAAAGATTAATACTTTGAAGAACTAGAAAGAGATCAAATTGGAATAATGAAATCTATAGCATAAAGATCCAATAATTGCTACAACCAATCCGCAAATCTAAATGATTTAGCTACTCAACGACATAACGAAAATAACAATACACATAAAATAAAAGAACATCAAAACCTGAAGAATCCGGAATTGATGAACGAAGAATCTCTAGAAAACTCCAAAACTAAGAACTAAAAACAATATCCAAGATGTCTTTTTAAAAACTGCTGCTGAAGTATTAATACTAGGGCAAAATCTGTAGGCAAAATTGTGTGAAAAGTCAAGAATGCCCTTCATAAGTTGCCTTTAACCGGAGTGCTGAAAATGGGACGAGCGCGGCCGCTCTTGGCTTGAGCGCGCCCGCGCAACTTGGCAGTAACTTTGGTCTTCAACGACGTCACTTGAGCGCGGTCGCTCTGGAGGACAGTAACTGGAGCTCGAATCTGCTTCACTATTTTCCTGCTCCGCTCCGCTCCAACTTGATTTCCTTGCCTTTTCTTGACAAAACTCAACACATAATCATCTTTTTACCCTGTACTCATCAAACACTCAACAACCACATTAAAACAACATAAAACCCAGGATTTTGAGCCTAAAATAAGTTCGTAAACATGTAAAATGGGTGTGTAATAACACATCCATCACTAACTATGTCGCACGACGGGAGGAGCCGTAACTGCTTGTTTTCTAGAAACATGCAAGGTGACAAACTAGAAGGATCGACATGGCTAACTATGTCGCACGACGGGACGAGCCGTAACTGCTTGTTTTCTAAAAACATGCAAGGTGGCAGATTCTGGAACCCTCTTGAACAGTTCCTTAAAGGTCCAAACTGAATAATTCCCCATAGGTCCTTCCAGCCTAAGAAACTTACAAAAAGCCCTCGAAAGTCTAGGAATGAGATGTGAATATACTAAAACACCCCTAGTGCTCTTTTATTATATTAAAAGGTAATTATAAAGGGTCGCGAGTTAGATTGGGGTACTCACAAGTTCCCTTGACTCGGCCGTGCAGTTGATGTACCAGTTCCAAAAAGGCACCTTTTGAAGGCACCACTTTGAAGAGTCTCATCCATGTCTATATACAGACATTTGTAATCAGTCTTTAGATATATCTCAGATCATAGAAACGAATTATATACCAGAATATACATAGAAGTAAGATTTCTTTGTCATCATTAGTTCCAAATCTCTTGAAGATTCAATTGTTCATCATTGTTCTTGAAGTACTTTGGAAGAAGCAATATAATTTCAGAAGTTATTTTCAGCCTTTGTCTCTTTACAAGCATAAGTCTTTCTTCCCCTTATCTCTTATTATTACTTATGTTTGTTTGTTTCATAATGGGTTGTGAGTAATCCCCCTTAAATTCTTGGGATTGGAAACTCAAAATGTCTTTTATTCATCATCTTTTATAAAAGTCTTATCATTTCTCTTCATCTAAACAATTTCTTTATATTAAGCTCAAAATGACTTACATTTTGGAGACGTCCAACTTGTATGATTCAGTTAATCAAGAGAAGTACCTAGCAGAGAATCTCGATTAACGGAACCATATAAAGGAACTAGGTTTCATTGATCACGAGAGTATTTCAATGGCCTAGGGATGTTCCTTGAATGGAAAGTACGTTGATTTGCAAAATTTAATGGATCCTTGCTAATTATGGGCCATCGAGATATAGCACATAATTAGTGAAGGGTACAAACGCTACTTGCTTGATCGTGAGAAGTAGTGTAGGCTTAACGTACCATCCTTGATTTCGATGAGTATTTATATTTTCAAAGACATGACTAAATGATGAATAATCGGCTAAATGATTTCCAATCCCGAGAATGCTTCCGTTTATAAGAGTTTTTCTAAAAGTATTTTATGTGTATGTTCTATTTTCTTCTTGAATCAACCTATAATTCTCCCAATCTCTTTTATATTTCTTAGTAAAAAAATTCATCTCGAAGTAAACCCTATCCTCATGGGATCGACTCGTACTTGAACTCGCTATATTTCAATAGCCTGTGCGCTTGCGGAAATTAAAATAAACCGTTAGGTTTCTAACCAAACAAGTTTTTGGCGCCGTTGTCGGGGACAACGGTTTACTTTTTGTATTTGTATTTACTACATAATTTTGTTTTTAATTTCGTTTTAGTTTTTACTTTCGATAATCTGTTACGTTTAATCTTCTTGTTGAGTGTTCTTGTAGTGTATGAAACGGGGGCGGATCTTCTTTGACAACTTTGATCCAGAACCCGAAAGAAGCTTTCACGAGAGACTAAGGAAACTCAAGGAGACATTGAATAAACACATGGCGGAAGGAGAGTCAGTAACACCTGCTAGGACCCTACGGGGCTTTGTAAATCCAAGTACCCCGGGAACTAGATCCCCCATTGTTGTGTCGAATGCCAATGCGGACAACTTTGAGATTAAGCCGCAACTTTTGCATATAGTTATGAATAACCAATACAGCGGCACTGCTTTCGAAGATCCTCACCTCCATATCCAAACATTCTTGGAGTACTGTGACACAACTCGTATCCAGAATGTCACACCGGAAGCAATACGAATGCGCCTTTTTCCATTCTCTCTTAAGGATAAGGCCAAGCAATGGTTGAACATGGTCCCTCAAAACTCTCTAACAACATGGGACCAAGTTCAAGAAGCTTTCCTCGGGCGTTTCTTCCCATCGAGCAAGACCGCCCATATTCGTACGAAGATCACCAACTTTTGTCAAACGGGAAGTGAGACATTGTACGATGGATGGGAGCGTTTCAAGGAGCTTCTCAGAATGTGCCCCTACCATGAGCTCGAAAAGTGGTTGATAGTTCATACCTTCTACAACGGTCTCATATTCAAAAAGAGAGAGACCATTGATGCCGCTGCAGGAGGAGCATTGATAAATAAAGAAGTAGATGAGGCATACGACCTCATTGAGAATATTGCATTGAACCACTATCAGTGGTCAAACGAGAGGGAGCAACAGCAAAGCACGCCAGGTAAGTATAATGTTGATGCAGTTACTCTTCTCTATTCTAAGGTTGACATGATCTTAAAGAAATTTGAGAATCTTAATGTCAATCCCGTGGCTAATGTCAATATTTTGTGTGAACTATGTGGGTTTAACTCACATAGTACGGATAGTTGTGATTTTCTTGACACTACCTCTAGTGATCAAGTGAATTTTGTTAATTCTTTCGGGCAGAAGGGGGGGATGTATTCTAATACATACAATTCCGAATGGAGGAATCACCCCAACTTCTCCTATAAGACTAACAACGTTCTAAATCCACAACCATCTACACAAATTCTGGGATTCACATCAAGAAATTTCAATACTAATTTCAATTCTTTTCCCCCTAAATCAAAATTAGATCTTTTGATGGATTTTATTGTTAAAAGTAAATATGATCAAGAAAAGACTAACAATGAGTTTAGGGAATGTTTCAAGTTATTAAATTCTAGGTTTGATAATCTAGCCGCCCATAACAAAATGCTTAATGAACATGCTAAGGCGGCAATAACTAGAAGCGGAAAAGAGCTTATTAATTGTCCTCCTGAGGAAAATAGCAATCCCATTGAGGCAGATATTAGTCCAAACCCACCTATGGTTGAGACTAATAAAGAGGTCGAAAAGGGGACGGAATCCCCTAAAATAACTAGAAATTTTGATCCACCAATACCTTACCCTCAAAGGTTGGTAAAGGCGAAGCTTGATAAACAATTTGCAAAATTTTAGAAGTTTTAAAATCTATTTACATCAATGTGCCTTTTATTGATGCTTTGCAACAAATGCCTTATTATGCTAATTTTTTAAAAGATATCCTTTCTAACAAAAGAAAGCTAGAGGAGTATGAGATTGTTGCATTAACGGAAGAGGTAAGGGCCGTTTTACAAAGAAATTACCTCCAAAATTAAAAGATCCCGGCACTTTCTCTATTCCTTACAACATAGGTAAATTTGATACAGATAATGCCATGCTAGACCTCGGGGCAAGCGTAAGCCTCATTCCACTTTTAGTTAGTAAGAGAATTGGTGTGGGGGAATTAAAACCTACCACCATATCTTTGCAGTTGGAGGACCGTTCCATTAAATATCCGGTGGGTATTATGGAAGATGTCCCTTGTCAAATCGGGAAATTGATCATCCCGGTTGATTTTGTAGTTCTTGAGATGGAAGAGGACAACCACATTCCCGTAATTTTAGGTAGACCATTTCTTGACACAGCTGGGGCAATAATAGACGTTAAAAAAGGTAACCTTTCATTAAATGTAGAGAATGATAAGGTGGAATTTAACTTGTCAAAATTTATGAAAAGTCCTAATCTTGAGAACCCTTGCTTGAACATTAACGTGTTAGAATCTATTAGCAAGGAATTAGAGAATCTCCAATCTAAAGACCCGCTAGAGAAAAGTCTTATAGATTGGAAGAGAACGTTGCATGATGTAGATGATGATGAAGTTACAAATTATACTATGCTTTTAGATACTAATCATGCAGCGAAGTTTAGTGGCGACACTAAATTTGAAGAGTTGGAGACTAAGGCGGAGCCATCCAACAAAGTTGAAGAAGAGGTAATTAAGGCACCTCAAGTTTTATTGAAGCCTCTTCCTTCAAATCTAAGGTATGAATTTCTTGGACCAAATTATAATTATCCCATGATTGTAAATGGAAAGCTAAGTCCTCTTGAAATTGAAAAATTATTAAGGGAACTTAGATTGCATTAAAAAGCCATAGGATATACAATTGATGACTTAAAAGGAATTCATCCTAAAATTTGCATGCATAGGATTGACCTAGAGGAAGATCATAAACCTTCCATTGAGAATCAAAGAAGGCTCAATACTAACATGAAAGAAGTGGTTAAAAAGGAAGTCCTTAAGTTACTTGACGCGGGCATTATCTATCCAATTTCGGATAGTAAGTGGGTAAGCCCCATGCAAGTTGTCCCTAAAAAGGGAGGTATGACAGTCATTCGGAACGATAAGGATGAATTAATCCCAACAAGGACTGTCACGGGTTGGCGTATGTGTATAGACTACAGAAAATTAAATAAAGCCACCCGAAAGGATCATTTTCCCCTTCCCTTTATAGACCATATGTTGCATTCCCATTTTTGTTATTTGGACGGATACTCCGGATTTTTTCAAATTCCTATCCATCCAGATGACCAAGAGAAAACAACTTTTACTTGTCCTTATGGTACCTTCGCTTATAGGAGAATGCCCTTTGGACTTTGTAATGCTCCCGCCACCTTCCAACGTTGCATGATGGCCATTTTTTCCGATTTCATAGAAAATATAATGGAAGTTTTCATGGATGACTTTTCAGTTTATGGTTACTCCTTCGATGAATGTTTACAAAATTTATCCAAAGTTTTAAAATGTTGTGAAGAAGTTAATCTTGTTTTAAATTGGGAAAATGTCACTTTATGGTCAATGAAGGGATAGTGTTAGGGCACATGGTGTCCGAAAAGGGGATAGAAGTAGATAGGGCAAAGATTGAAATCATTGAGAAATTACCTCCGCCCACTAATGTTAAAGGGATAAGAAGTTTTTTAGGTCATGTCGGTTTTTACCGGCGATTTATAAAAGATTTTTCAAAAATTTCTAAACCTTTGACTAATCTACTAATGAAAGATGCTCCATTTGTGTTCGATAGCCTTTGTCTTGAAACTTTCAACAGGTTGAAGGAAGCATTGGTGTCCGCTCCTATCGTACAACCACCCGATTGGGATCTCCCTTTCGAGATAATGTGTGATGCAAGTGATTTTGCGGTAGGAGCGGTATTGGGACAGCGGAAAGACAAGAAAACTCATGTTATATACTATGCTAGCCGAACATTGGATGAAGCACAAGTGAATTATGCCACCACATAAAAAGAATTATTGGCCGTGGTATTTGCCATAGACAAGTTCCGGTCATATTTGGTGGGATCAAAAGTGATTGTATACACGGATCATGCGGCGATAAGGTACTTATTGGCCAAGAAGGATGCCAAGCCAAGATTGATAAGATGGATCCTTCTTCTCCAAGAGTTTGATTTGGAGATCCGTGATAAAAAGGGGATGGAGAATTTAGTTGCGGATCATTTATCCCGTCTTCCCAAAAATTTAGAAATTTTCGATAAAAATGAACTTCCTATTGATGATTCATTTCCGGATGACCACCTTCTTGCTATAAGCAATGTCGAAACCCCTTGGTTTGTGGACATTATAAATTATTTAGCATGTAGGATTCTTTCTCCGGAAATAAGTTATCAACAAAAGAAGAAATTCTTATCAGAAATTAAATATTATTTTTGGGAAGATCCGCTCCTCTTCAAGCATTGAGCAGATGGAATCATTAGGCGGTGTGTACCTAATGAAGAGGTTAATGACATTCTTCATCATTGTCATTCCTCTCCTTATGGCAGGCATGCAAGCACAGCTAAAATCGCCGCCAAGGTTCTTCAATCAGGATTTTTTTTTGGCCCACACTCTTCAAAGATTCTCGGAATTTTGTTATTACTTGTGATCGTTTCCAAAGAACCGGCAACATTTCAAGAAGAAACAAAATGCCTCTTAATAATATTTTAGAGGTTGAGATCTTCGATGTTTGGGGCATTGATTTCATGGGGCCTTTTCCAACGTCTTTTAATAACAATTATATTTTAGTAGCAGTGGATTATGTCTCAAAATGGATGGAATCCGTAGCATCTCCAACAAACGACTCAAAAGTCGTCATGAAGCTCTTCAAGGACATAATTTTTCCAAGGTTCGGGGTTCCAAAAGTTGTTATAAGCGATGGTGGTTCACATTTTTCACACCGCCAATTTGAGGCTTTTTTAAAAGTATAGAGTCCACCATAAGACGGGCACCGGATATCATCCTCAAAAAAGCGGGCAAGTAGAAGTATCGAATCGGGAAATAAAGTGGATCTTGGAGAAAACGGTAATAAGTTCAAGAAAGGATTGGTCAATAAAGTTGAGCGATGCTTTGTGGGCTTATCGCACCGCTTTCAAAACACCCATCGGAACCACAACTTTCCGTTTGGTGTATGGGAAGCCGTGTCATTTACCGGTAGAGCTTGAACACAAGGCATATTGGGCAATTAAAGCCCTCAATTACGATTTAGCAAAAGTCAGTGAAAAAAGAAAGCTTCAGCTACAAGAACTTGAAGAACTCCGATATGAAGCATATGAAAGTGCCAAGTTATACAAAGAAAAGACAAAGAAATGGCATGATGCACATATCATAAGGAGAGATTTCAAAGAAGGAGACATGGTACTACTTTTTAACTCTCGTTTAAAGCTTTTTTCAGGAAAACTAAAATCAAGATGGGCAGGCCCATATCAAGTTCGTAAGGTATATCCATACGGAGCCATTGTAATTGGGAACGAAGCAAAAGGAGAGTTCAAGGTAAACGGTCAAAGGCTAAAGCACTACATGATTGGAGACCCGATTGGAGTAGTATCATCAATTACACTCGGAGAACCCACCCCTCATCCCAAGTAAGTTTTTCTTCTACCTCCCCTTTTCATTGGTCCTTGAAACATGGTATTTACCCATCTTTATTTTTGCTTTCTAGTTTAAATTTTTCTTTCTTTTTAACTTAGTTGCATTTTCTTTTTATTATGTATGTCTAGTATTTAAAAAAAAAATCCCTATGATGATTCCTATTATTAATCCTCATGCTTGCTATTTGCTCTAGAATGATGCCTTTGTCTTTTTTCTCATATTTTTATAAACTTATAAATTATTAGAAAGAAAAATATAGGGATATTTTTAGGAAGTAATTAAAGCATCATAAGTTAATATAGCAATATATAGGGTTTTATTAAGAAAAGCATTTATTTGTTTAGTTGAATCCTTCTTGATCATCTTAAGCACTTGGTTTTTTTTATCTTGTGAAAAATTTTGTAAAATTATTTCTTTAAATGTACATTTCAATATTTTTGATGTTTATTCCCTCATTAGAAACATTCATGTTGTTTTGCTTCCTTTGAATCACATTCATAAAATCCCATCTTTCCATTTCCACTAATCAATCAAGGATAAAACATTTTATCTTATTGCTCAAGAGTGACTAAGTCACCAAATCTTCAAAAGAAAAAAAAGAAGAAGCAAAAAGCAGTCTATTATTTCCTAAAGTAACTCGGAGCACGGCGTTCGCTGGGACGATGTTCCCTTGCCAAATAGAAGTAATATCTAAGGTATTTTTGATCTAAGTATTAGGAACATGGGGTTCGCAGCCATAATGTTTTCTACTTGAAAGGATCAAAAATTGCTTAAAGTCTTTTGCAAATTTAACACGTATAAAAATAAGATAATTTGTTAGGCCTTGATAAGATTTTCCACTACCATCCTCCATTTCCACCCTTGTGATTCAAAATGCATTTCAATTCCATGAACACTTCTAATTTGTGAATAAATGTTCATCTTTTGTACATTTTAAGAAATAAAGTCATTTTCACAAATCACTCTAAAAGAGTGAAACTTTTCATTGCACCAAGCTTATGATCCAAAGATTCATCCTTCTCTATAATATGCTTTGCTTGATCAAATTCTATTTATGCTATATTGGTTTATTGTCTTAAAATTGCTCCCTTGAAATATCCCCTAAATACTTCTTTCTAATGATTTTTAAGGATATGAAAAATATGAATAGGAAGCTAGAGGCAATCTTCAAAGGCAATAGGCATGCAACAATAAAATTTTCTGAGGGATCAATCTCGTTGTTTTATCATTTGCATTTTTTTTCCTCCCTCTCCATTTTCTCATCCTAATCTTGCTTAGGGACAAGCAAGAACTTAGTGTGGGGGAGTTTGATAAGTGACTATTATATAGTCATTTATCACATTATTTCTTAATCATTTCCTTAGTTTTTAGTATCATTTAGTTTACATTTAGTTTATTTTAGCTTCTTTTGTCATATATCTTCGATTTTATGCCTTTGGTATATCTTATACTCTTAGACAGGTTTTAGAGTCATTTTATGAAACAATTGGAGTCTTGGAAATAATCAAGTATCAAAACCATGGAGGGACAACATCAAATTAAGCACACAGGTCAAATCCCAGCCTGCACGGCCGTGCTCTTTGCATAGGAGCGGCCGTGCATATGGCCATTGCCATGCCAAAATTGGCCCCAAAACATGGAGTGATCGAGGCTTGAAAACCAGAGTGACCGAGTAAATCTAGCCAGAGCGCGGCCGTGCAGCAGAAAGAGGAGCGGCCGTGCACAATGCCCAGTTTAAACCAATATTTGGCACCAAGCTCGCACGGCCGTCCAATTCCCTTGACTCGGTCGTGCAGTCGCTGTACCAGTTCCAAAAAGGCACCTTTTGAAGGCACCACTTTGAAGAGTCTCATGCATGTCTATATAAAGACATTTGTAATCAGTCTTTAGATATATCTCAGAGCTTCGAAACAAATTATATACCAGAATATACATAGAAACAAGATTTCTTTATCATCATTAGTTCCAAATCTCTTGAAGATTCAATTGTTCATCATTGTTCTTGAAGTACTTTGGAAGAAGCAATATAATTTCAGAAGTTATTTTCAGCCTTTGTCTCTTTACAATCATAAGTCTTTCTTCCCCTTATCTCTTATTGTTACTTATGTTTGTTTGTTTCATAATGGGTTATGAGTAGTCCCCCTTAAATTCTTGGGATTGGAAACACAAAATGTCTTTTATTCATCATCTTTTATAAAAGTCTTGTCATTTCTCTTCATCTAAATAATTTCTTTATATTAATCTCAAAATGACTTACATTTTGGAGACGTCCAACTTGTATGATTCACTTAATCAAGAGAAGTACCTACCGGATAATCTCGATTAACGGAACCATATAAAGGAACTAGGTTTCATTGATCACAAGAGTAGTTCAATAGCCTAGGGATGTTCCTTGAATGGAAAGTACGTTGATTTGCGAGCTTTAATGGATCCTTGCTAATTATGGGCCATCGAGAGATAGGGCATAATTAGTGAAGGGTACAAACGTACTTGCTTGATCGTGAGAAGTAGTGTAGGCTTAACGTATCATCCTTGATTTTGATGAGTATTTATATTTTCAAAGACATGACTAAATGATGAATAATTGGCTAAATGATTTCCAATCCCGAGAATGCTTCCGTTTATAAGAGTTTTTCTAAAAGTATTTTCTGTGTCTGTTCTATTTTCTTCTTGAATCAACCTATAATTCTCCCAATCGCTTTTATATTTCTTAGTAAAAACAAATTCATCCCAAAGTAAACCCTGTCCTCGTGAGATCGACCCGTACTTGCACTCGCTATATTTCAATAGCCCGCGCGCTTGCGGAAACTAAAATAAATGGTTAGGTTTCAGTAGGTCGCAGGTAGAGGCTCGACCTGATAGATGATCGACCATGATGACGTGGCTCAATCTCGATCATTGAATGTTAACGGTTAGATCTGCAGGAGCGCCGCTTTTCCGTAATCATTACCTTTTTTGATGTTGGACAACTGCCTTGGGAACTGCTCTTGGCATTGATGACAGGAATGAACCGTTTGAAGCCCTAGCTTTTCCAATTCAGAAACATATTAGGAAAGGTATAAAAGGTAAATCCTTTTCCTTTTTGATTTTTTACAAACTTTCAAACTCTGAATATACTCAGCAAGCACGAAGAGCGAAGGGATTTTCTCATTCTGGTGCCATCGAGCGTTCGTCTCCTTCCCATTAACCTCCATCTTCGAATTTATTAAGGTACCCCTTGATTTTTTTTGTTGTTTAGCATTATTTCGAGCTTTTTCTTCAATTTCTGCCATGGCTAGGACCTTTAGCTACGATTCAGGTGCTTGGCATGGATATTGCGTCACGAACCATAGAGTATATAAATGTTTAGGTGGAGTGTGGAAAGAGATGTCCATGGAGGAATGTGCCCTTATCCTGACCAGGTGGGGTTTAAAATTTAGCGAATTGGATTTGCCTGTAGGAGATAACCTGGGCTATTTAGGAGTAGACGATCAAAGGATAGTTAACTTTCATCTTTTTCACGAACTGCTAGATCACTTAGCTCTATTCTACATTAGGGGTCCCAATAAACCCTCATTCCTTAGAAATAAACCAGGGTTTCCAGGGGAATCTAGGTCGCCTATAGGTAGGTCGCCTGTTTCAGTAGCTAGGACTGATTCCCCTATTTCTTCTTCTTCAGATATGTCGACCCAGAACTCAGCGGGCTCTCCCTCCAGCAACATTGTGGACGCCTTTTGCTTGATCGCTGTACCAGGTTGTCATGAAAGAGGGTATATGGCCCCCAAGACACTTAAGGGTAAGAAAGGTCCAGAGTCAAGGCTTGAGCTTTTGCATACTTTCTTCGAGGTTAGCAGGGACGAGTATCATTTTACCTATTTTACTGAGAAAGAGAGGAAGGCCCAGGAATGGGCGTATTGGGCCCTAAATCCTTCAAAGGTCGCCTTCTTCTATGGTCAGATTGAGGCCGGGCTGCGACTTCCCTTGGCCCATTCATTTGCGAGTTTTTAGAGTGTATGAATGATGTCCCCATGCAGCTAGGAGCGAATACCGTGAGGGTATTAGTGTGTTTTGCTATGGTTTTCCGATTCATCGGGTATGAGCCATGTATGCACGTCTTCAGAAAAAATTTCAAGGTCGTGTTCGATAAAAGGACCTTAGGATTTAGTACTCCGGCTCGAGTCAGTGCGCCCAGGTTATTTATTAATTTGCCCGACAAGGTAACCGGGTGGAACTCCCACTTAATCTTAGTTGAGGGTAGGAAAGGCTGGGAATTTCCTTTACCCACTAATGAGTCTAGAGCTTTGAAAGAAGATGAGTACTGGGTTCCTGAGTGCGAGGAAGAGCTGATAAACAAGTTGACAGAAATAGCCTGTAGGGGACCCATTAGTTGGGAAATGTTGGGATCCAACAAAAATAACTTCATTCAAGCTGGAATGTTGCTAGGTGAGGGCAAGGTAGCCCCTCTTGCTTTGATAGTAAGGGGTTAGAGATACCCAGATTGGGTCATTCATGAGAGGGGTCGATATAGATTTGAGAGCCAGTATCACGATTGCAAGAAAACCCTAGATTCCTGTCGTACAACCAAGGATCACTTTGGGAGTGAGTATTTGCTTGACTTTTTCTTTAGCTTGTTACTTTTTTACCCATATCCCTTTAGTCATGCTCGCACTTTTGTTATAATAATTATCTCTTTCCTTTTGCTCGTACAGTTCTCACTCCTCAGCATGAAGCAGATATGACTCGTATAGTTAGCGTACCTGATAGGAAGAAGAGCAAGAAAGCACATGGAGCTGCAAACGCTCGAGCTAGTATAGAGAGAGAGGCTGAGGCAAGGAACAAGCTGCTACCGAAGGAGAATGTAGGCATGGTGCCTATGGATGATTCTGGCTCGGTGGACCCCATGGAGAGCAATAGCCAGGCTGAGGAGACAAGGGTTGACAAGGATGAGGTCGCCAAATCGACCATACCCGGTTCGAGTTTCGACCCAGATCCGGTGATATCTGAGGCCACCCCCCACCATGAGCAAACTGGGGTTAATCCCTTAAACTTTGTTGATATTGATGATGACACCCTCGATGAAGATAACGATCTTCCTCTCAATTCAAGGAAGAGGTCGAGGGTCGATAAAGGCATGTCCATCTCATCCAGTAATCTTCCTCCTCCAGTTTCTACTATGTCGAGCCAGGAATACGTCCAGTCTCAGATAGAGAAGCTAAGTGATATCCCCCCTCTTAGTGGGGTTAATAGTTTGAGCCATCGATATCCCGATCTTAAGTATGGGCAAGTTGTGGTTAGGAGGGCAGTAGATCCGGATTTACTCATTCATTTTGCTGAAAAGGGGATGACTCCAGAAGAGTTTTCTGATAGGTCCGGCCTGGCTCACAGCGAGGTAAACTTTTGCTTCTCTCTTTTGCTTGGTCGCTTACTTCTTGGTCGCCAATTGTTTTTTTATTGCTTTCCGAGCTAATACTTGTTCCGTTTTCATTGTGCAGTCTCTCACTATGGTCGAGCAAGCGAAGAGTTCCTAGAGAGCGTCTATTGAAAGAGAGAAGCTGGCCATGACCCAATATGCCCGAAAGTCTCATGAGATGACCGAGCTGAGGGAGAAATACAATGATCTGGATGCATCTTACGATGCTCTCGAGCTCATCAAGAATGATGTTGTGGCTACTAAAAAATTATTAACTTTTTTATATAACTTTTTGTAAGAAAATTCCCTACTAACTAACATCTCAAATAGTTTTATTTATTCAAAATAAAATTAAAAAAGTTAATGGAATTGTCTGTCCCTCTTTTTTTCTATTATATACTTTCATTTCTTTAAAATTTATTAACTTTTTGTATATAACTTTTTGATAAAAAATTTCCTACTAAATAACATCTCAAATAATTTTATTTATTCAAAAAAAATAAAAAAGTAAATTCTATTATCCATCCCTCTTTTTTTCTATTATATAATTTCATTTCTTTAAAAAATATTACCTTTTTTTCTATAATTTTTGTTAAAAATATTCCTACTAACTAACATCTCAAATAGTTTTATTTATTCAAAAGAAATTAAAAAAATTAAATAAGTAAATACTATTGTCCGTCCCTCTTTTTTTCTATTATATACTTTCATTTTTTTTTGAAATTATTAACTTTTTTTATACAACTTTTTGTAAAAAATTCACTACTAAATAACATCTCAAATAGTTTTATTTATTCAAAAAAATTAAAAAAGTAAATGCTATTGTTCGTCCCTCTTTTTTTTATTATATACTTTCATTTCCTTAAAAATTAGTAACTTTTTTTATATAGATTTTTGTAAAAAATTTCCCTGCTAAATAACATTTCAAATAGTTTTATTTATTAAAAAAAATAAAAATTGGGAAATTAAATGCTATTCTCCATCCCTCTTTTTTTCTATTATATACTTTCATTTCTTTAAAAATTATTAACTTTTTTTATATAACTTTTTGTTAAAAAATTCCCTACCAACTAGCATCTCAAATAGTTTTATTTATAGAAAAAAAATTAAAAAATTAAATGCTATTGCCCGTCCCTCTTTTTTTCTATTATATACTTTCATTTCTTTAAAAATTATTAACCTTTTTTATATAACTTTTTGTAAAAAAATTTCCTACTAACAAACATCTCAAATAGTTTTATTTATTTAAAAATTAAAAAAGTAAATGCTATTTTCTGTCCCTCTTTTTTTCTATTATATACTTTCATTTCTTTAAAAATTAGTAACTTTTTTTATATAACTTTTTGTAAAAAAATTATCTGCTAAATAACATCTCAACTAGTTTTATTTATTTAAAAAAAATTAAAAAGTAAATACTATTGCATGTCCCTCTTTTTTTCTATTATATACTTTCATTTCTTTAAAAATCATTAACTTTTTTATATAACTTTTTGTACAAAAATTCCCTACTAAATAACATCTCAAAGAGTTTTATTTATTCAAAAATAAATAAAAGAAATTAACTAAAATTGGTAATTTAATTTAATTAAAATTGTAATTTCACCGGCAGAAATTTCCGCCTCTGAGTTATTTTGATTTATATAAAATTCTAAATAACCACGGACAGAATAATTTCGCCATTGATATCTAATTTCACCTGCGGAAATTTCCGCCACTGAGTATTTCATTTTATAATTTTTTTTATATTATATACCTTCATATCTTTAAAAATTATTTATTCAAAAAAATTAAAAAAATTAAGTAAGTAAATGCTATAGTCCGTCCCTCTTTTTTTTTCTGTTATATACTATCATATCTTTAAAAATATTCACTTTTTATATTACTTTTTGTAAAAAATTACCCTAGTAAATAACATCGCAAATAGGTTTATTTATTCAAAAAAATATTACAAAAAATTAAAAAAGTAAATATTATTGTCCGTCCCTCTTTTTTTCTATTATATACTTTCATTTCTTTAAAAAATTAATTAACTTTTTGTATATAATTTTTTGGTAAAAAATTCCCTACTAACTAACATCTCAAATAGTTTTATTTATTTAAAAGAAAATTAAAAAAATTGAAAAAGTAAATGCTATTGTCCGTCCCTCTTTTTTTCTATTATATACTTTCATTTCTTTAAAAATTATTAACTTTTTTATATAACTTTTTGTGAAAAATTTTCCTTCAAAATAACATCTCAGATATTTTTATTTATTAAAAAAAAATAAAAAAGTAAATTTTATTGTCCGTCCCTCTTTTTTCTATTATATACTTTAATTTTTTTTAAATTATTAAATTTTTTTATATAGCTTTTTGAAAAATAAAATTCCTGCTAAATAACATCTCAAATAGATTTATTTATTCAAAACAAATATTAAAAAAATTGAAAAAGTAATGCTATTGGCCGTCCCTCTTTTTTTCTATTATATACTTTCATTTTTTTTTAATTATTAACTTTTTTAATATAACTTTTTGTAAAAAAGTTCCCTACTAAATACCATCTCAAATAGTTTTATTTATTTAAAAAAATTCAAAAAGTAAATGCTATTGTTCGTCCCTCTTTTTTTCTATTATATACTTTCATTTCCTTAAAAATTAGTAACTTTTTTACATAACTTTTTGTAAAAAATTTCCCTGCTAAATAACATCTCAAATAGTTTTATTTATTAAAAAAAATAAAAAAATTGGAAAATTAAATGCTATTGTCCGTCCCTCTTTTTTTCTATTATATACTTTCATTTCTTTAAAAATTATTAACTTTTTTATATAACTTTTTGTTAAAAAATTACCTACTAACTAACATCTCAAATAGTTTTATTTATACAAAAAAAATTAAAAAATTAAATGCTATTGCCCGTCCCTCTTTTTTTTTATTATATACTTTCATTTCTATAAAAATTATTAACCTTTTTTTACATAACTTTTTGTAAAAAATTTCCCTACTAACAAACATCTCAAATAATTTTATTTATTCAAAAAAAATTTAAAAAGTAAATGCTATTTTCTGTCCCTTATTTTTTCTATTATATACTTTCATTTCTTTAAAAATTACTAACTTTTTATATATTTTTTTGTAAAAAAATTTCCTGCTAAATAACATCTCAAATAGTTTTATTTATTCAAAAAAAATTAAAAAATTAAAAAAGAAAATACTATTGTCTGTCCCACTTTTTTTCTTTTATATACTTTCATTTCTTTAAAAATCATTAACTTTTTTATATAACTTTTTGTAAAAAAATTCCCCACTAAATAACATCTCAAAGAATTTTATTTATTCAAAAAAAATTAACTAAAATTTTAATTTCACCATCGACGGAATAATTCCGCCACTGAGGTAATTTAATTTAATTAAAATTGTAATTCACCGGCAGAAATTTCCGCCACTGGGTTATTTTGATTTATTTAAAATTCTAAATAACCGCGGTCAGAATAATTTCGCCGTTGATATCTAATTTCACCGGCGGAAATTTCCGCCACTGAGTAATTAATTTTATAGTTTTTTTATATTATATACTCATATCTTAAAAAATTATTTATTGAAAAAAAATTAAAAAAATTAAATAAGTAAATGCTATAGCCCGTCCCTCTTTTTTTTTCTATTATATACTTTCATATCTTTAAAATTTATTAACTTTTTATATAACTTTTTATAAAAAATTACCCTAGTAACTAACTTCGCAAATAGGTTTATTTATTCAAAAAATTATTATAAAAAATTTAAAAAGTAAATGTTATTGTCCGTCCCACTTTTTTTCTATTATATACTTTCATTTCTTTAAAAATTATTAACTTTTTTAATATAACTTTTTGTTAAAGATTTCCCTACTAACTAAATTCTCAAATAGTTTTATTGATTATAAAAAAATTAAAAAGTAAATGCTATTGTTTGTCCCTCTTTTTTTCTATTATATACTTTCATTTCTTTAAAAAATATTAACTTTTTTATATAACTTTTTGTAAAAAAAATTCCTACTAACTAACATCTCATATATTTTTATTTATTCAAAATAAAATTTAAAAAGTAAATGGAATTGTCCGTCTCCCTTTTTTTCTATTATATACTTTCATTTCTTTAAAAATTATTAACTTTTTTGTATATAACTTTTTGTTAAAAAATTCCTACTAACAAACATCTCAAATAGTTTTATTTATTCAAAAAAATTAAAAACTTAAAAAAGTTAATGCTATTATCCGTCCTTCTTTTCTTCTATTATATACTTTCATTTCTTTAAAAATTAATTAACTTTTATTATATAACTTTTTGGTAAAAATTTCCCTACTAACTAACATCTCAAATAGTTTTATTTATTCAAATGAAAAATAAAAAAATTGAAAAAGTAAATGTTATTATCCGTCCCTCTTTTTTTCTATTATATACTTTCATTTCTTTAAAAATTATTAACTTTTTATATAGTTTTTTGTGAAAAAATTTACCTACAAAATAACATCTCAAATAGTTTTATTTAATAAAAAATTAAAAAAGTAAATTTTTTGTCTGTCCCTCTTTTTTTCTATTATATACTTTTATTTCTTTAAAAATTATTAACTTTTTTTATATAGCTTTTTGAAAAAAAAAATCCTGTTAAATAATATCTCAAATAGATTTATTTATTCAAAAAATATTAAAAAATTGAAAAAGTAAATGCTATTGGCCGTCCCTCTTTTTTTCTATTATATACTTTCATTTTTTTAAAAATTAATTAACTTTTTGTATATAATTTTTTGGTAAAAAATTCCCTACAATCTAACATCTCAAATAGTTTTATTTATTCAAAAAAAAAATAAAAAAAAATGGAAAATTAAATGCTATTGTCCGTCCCTCTTTTTTTTTATTTTATACTTTCATTTCATTAAAAATTATTAACTTTTTTTATATAACTTTTTGTTAAAAAATTCCCTACTAACTAACATCTCGAATAGTTTTATTTGTACAAAAAAAAAATTAAAAATTTAAATGCTATTGCTCGTCCCTCTTTTTTTCTATTATATACTTTCATTTCTTTAAAAATTATTAACCTTTTTTATATAACTTTTTGTAAAAACTTTCCCTACTAACAAACATCTCAAATAGTTTTATTTATTCCAAAAAAAATTAAAAAAGTAAATGCTATTTTCCGTCCCTTATTTTTTCTATTATATACTTTGATTTCTTTAAAAATTACTAACTTTTTATATAATTTTTTGTAAAAAAATTTCCTTCTAAATAACATCTCAAATAGTTCTATTTATTCAAAAAAAATAAAAAAAAAAGAAAAAAAGAAAATGCTATTGTCTGTCCCTCTTTTTTTCTTTTATATACTTTCATTTCTTTAAAAATCATTAACATTTTATATATAACTTTTTGTAAAAAAAATTCCCACTAAATAACATCTCAAAGAATTTTATTTATTAAAAAAAAATAAAAAAATTAACTAAAATTTTAATTTCACCATCGACGGAATAATGCCGCTTCTGAGGTAATTTAATTTAATTAAAATTGTAATTCACCGGCAGAAATTTCCGCCACTGGGTTATTTTGATTTATTTAAAATTCTAAATAACCACGGACAGAATAATTTCGCCGTTGATATCTAATTTCACCGGCGGAAATTTCCGCCACTGAGTAATTCATTTTATAATTTTTTTTATATTATATACTTTCATATCTTAAAAAATTATTTATTGAAAAAAAATTAAAAAAATTAAATAAGTAAATGCTATAGCCTGTCCTTCTTTTTTTTCTATTATATCCTTTCATATCTTTAAAATTTATTAACTTTTTATATAACTTTTTGTAAAAAATTACCCTAGTAACTAACATCGAAAATAGATTTATTTATTCAAAAAATTATTATAAAAAATTAAAAAAGTAAATTTTATTGTCTGTCCCTCTTTTTTTCTATTATATACTTTCATTTCTTTAAAAATTATTAACTTTTTTAATATAACTTTTTGTTAAAAATTTCCCTACTAACTAAATTCTCAAATAGTTTTATTGATTATAAAAAAATTAAAAAAAAAATAAAAAAGTAAATGATATTGCTTGTCCCTCTTTTTTCTATTATATACTTTATTTCTTTAAAAAATATTAACTTTTTTATATAAATTTTTGTAAAAAAATTTCCTACTAACTAACTTCTCAAATATTTTTATTTATTCAAAATGAAATTAAAAAAGTAAATGGAATTGTCCGTCACTCTTTTTTCTATTATATACTTTCATTTCTTTAAAAATTATTAAATTTTTGTATATAACATTTTGTTAAAAAATTTCCTACTAACAAACATCTCAAATAGTTTTATTTATTCAAAAAAAAAAATTAAAAAATTAAAAAAGTTAATGCTATTATCCGTCCTTCTTTTCTTCTATTATATACTTTCATTTCTTTAAAAATTAATTAACTTTTATTATATAACTTTTTGGTAAAAATTTCCCTACTAATTAACATCTCAAATAGTTTTATTTATTCAAAATAAAATATAAAAAATTGAAAAAGTAAATGCTATTATCCGTCCCTCTTTTTTTCTATTATATACTTTCATTTCTTTAAAAATTATTAAATTTTTTGTATAGTTTTTTGTGAAAAATTTACCTACAAAATAACATCTCAAATAGTTTTATTTATTAAAAAAAAAAAATTAAATTTTATTGTCCGTCCCTCTTTTTTTCTATTATATACTTTTATTTCTTTAAAAATTATTAACTTTTTTTATATAGCTTTTTGAAAAAAAAAATATGCAAAATAATATCTCAAATAGATTTATTTATTCAAAAAAATATTAAAAAATTGAAAAAATAAATGCTATTGGCCGTCCCTCTTTTTTTCTATTATATACTTTCATTTTTTTAAAAAATTAATTAACTTTTTGTATATAACTTTTTGTTTAAAATTTCCCTACTATCTAACATCTCAAATAGTTTTATTTATTCAAAAAAAATTAAAAATAAATTGGAAAATTAAATGCTATTGTCCGTCCCTCTTTTTTTCTATTTTATAATTTCATTTCTTTAAAAATTATTAACTTTTTTATATAACTTTTTGTTAAAAAATTCCCTACTAACTAACATCTCAAATAGTTTTATTTATACAAAAAAAAATTAAAAAATTAAATGCTAATGCCCATCCCTCTTTTTTTCTATTATATACTTTCATTTCTTTAAAAATTATTAACCTTTTTTATATAACTTTTTTGTAAAAAAAATCCCTACTAACAAACATCTCAAATAGTTTTATTTATTCCAAACAAAATTAAAAAAGAAAATGCTATTTTTCGTCCCTTATTTTTTCTATTATATACTTTCATTTCTTTAAAAATTACTAACTTTTTATATAATTTTTTGTAAAAAAAATCCATCTAAATAACATCTCAAATAGTTTTATTTATTCAAAAAAATAAAAAATAAAAAAATAAAATGCTATTGTCTGTCCCTCTTTTTTTCTTTTATATACTTTCATTTATTTAAAAATCGTTAACATTTTTTATATAACTATTTGTAAAAAAATTCCCCACTAAATAACATCTCAAAGAATTTTATTTATTCAAAAAAATAAAAAAATTAACCAAAATTTTAATTTCACCATCGACGGAATAATTCCGCCACTGAGGTAATTTAATTTAATTAAAATTGTAATTCACCGGCAGAAATTTCCGCCACTGGGTTATTTTGATTTATTTAAAATTCTAAATAACCACGGACAGAATAATTTCGCCGTTGATATCTAATTTCACCGGCTGAAATTTCCGCCACTGAGTAATTCATTTTATAATTTTTTTATATTATATACTTTCATATCTTAAAAAAAATATTTATTGAAAAAAAATTAAATAAGTAAATGCTATAGCCCGTCCCTCTTTTTTTTCTATTATACACTTTCATATCTTTAAAATTTATTAACTTTTTATATAACTTTTTGTAAAACATTACCCTAGTAACTAACATCGCAAATAGGTTTATTTATTCAAAAAATTAGTATAAAAAATTAAAAAAAGTAAATGTTATTGTCCGTCCCTCTTTTTTTCTATTATATACTTTCATTTCTTTAAAAATTATTAAATTTTTTAATATAACTTTTTGTTAAAAATTTCCCTACTAACTAAATTCTCAAATAGTTTTATTGATTATAAAAAAATTAAAAAAAAATTAAAAAAGTAAATGCTATTGTTTGCCCCTCTTTTTTTCTATTATATACTTTCATTTATTTAAAAAATATTAACTTTTTTATATAACTTTTTGTAAAAAAATTTCCTACTAACTAGCATCTCAAATATTTTTATTTATTCAAAATAAAATTAAAAATATAAATGGAATTGTCCGTCTCTCTTTTTTTCTATTATATAGTTTCATTTCTTTAAAAATTATTAACTTTTTGTATACGTATAACTTTTTGTTAAAAAATTTCCTACTAACAAACATCTCAAATAGTTTTATTTATTCAAAAAAAAATTAAAAAATTAAAAAAGTTAATGCTATTATCCGTCCTTCTTTTCTTCTATTATATACTTTCATTTATTTAAAAAATAATTAACTTTTATTGTATAACTTTTTGGTAAAAATTTCCCTAATAACTAACATCTCAAATAGTTTTATTTATTCAAAAGAAAATTAAAAAAAATTGAAAAAGTAAATGCTATTATCCATCCGTCTTTTTTACTATTATATACTTTCATTTCTTTAAAAATTATTAACTTTTTTATGTAGTTTTTTTGTGAAAAATTTACCTACAAAATAAAACCTCAAATAGTTATATTTATTAAAAAACAATTAAAAAAGTAAATTTTATTGTCCGTCCCTCTTTTTTTCTATTATATACTTTTATTTCTTTAAAAATTATTAACTTTTTTTATATAGCTTTTTGAAAAAAAAATTCATGCTAAATAATATCTCAAATAAATTTATTTATTCAAAAAAATATTAAAAAATTGAAAAAGTAAATGCTATGGGCTGTCCCCCTTTTTTTCTATTATATACTTTCATTTTTTTTTAAATTAATTAAATTTTTGTATAACTTTTTTGTAAAAATTTCCCTACTATCTAACATCTCAAATAGTTTTATTTATTCAAAAAAAAAATTAAAAAAATTGGAAAATTAAATGCTATTGTTCGTCCCTCTTTTTTTCTATTTTATACTTTCATTTCTTTAAAAATTATTAACTTTTTTTATATAACTTTTTGTTAAAAAATTCCCTACTAACTAACATCTCAAATAGTTTTATTTATACAAAAAAAATTAAAAAATTAAATGCTATTGCCCGTCCCTCTTTTTTTCTATTATATACTTTCATTTCTTTAAAAATTATTAACCTTTTTTATATGACTTTTTGTAAAAAATTTTCCTACTAACAAACATCTCAAATAGTTTTATTTATTCCAAAAAAAAATTAAAAAAGTGAATGCTATTTCCGTCCCTTATTTTTTCTATTATATACTTTCATTTCTTTAAAAATTACTAACTTTTTATATAATTTTTTGTAAAAAGATTTCCTGCTAAATAACATCTCAAATAGTTTTATTTATTCAAAAACAAATAAAAAAAATGCTATTGTCAGTCCCTCTTTTTTTCTTTTATATACTTTCATTTCTTTAAAAATCATTAACTTTTTTTATATAACTTTTTGTAAACAAATTCCCCACTAAATAACATCTCAAAGAATTTTAATTATTCAAAAAAAATAAAAAAAATTAACTAAAATTTTAATTTCACCATCGACGGAATAATTCCGCCACTGAGGTAATTTAATTTAATTTAATTAAAATTGTAATTCACCGACAGAAATTTCCGCCACTGGGTTATTTTGATTTATTTAAAATTCTAAATAACCACGGACAGAATAATTCGCCGTTGATATCTAATTTCACCGGCGGAAATTTCCGCCACTGAGCAATTCATTTTATAATTTTTTTTATATTATATACTTTCATATCTTAAAAAATTATTTATTGAAAAAAAATTAAAAAAATTAAATAAGTAAATGCTATAGCCCGTCCCTCTTTTTTTTTTTCTATTATATACTATCATATCTTTAAAATTTATTAACTTTGTATATAACTTTTTGTAAAAAATTACCCTAGTAACTAACATCGCAAATAGGTTTATTTATTCAAAAAATTATTATAAAAAATTAAAAAAGTAAATGTTATTGTCCGTCCCTCTTTTTTTCTATTATATACTTTCATTTCTTTAAAAATTATTAACTTTTTTAATATAACTTTTTGTTAAAAATATCCCTACAAACTAAATTCTCAAATAGTTTTATTGATTATAAAAAAAATTAAAAAGAAATTAAAAAAGTAAATGCTATTGTTTTTCTCTCTTTTTTTCTATTATATACTTTCATTTCTTTAAAAAATATTAACTTTTTTATATAACTTTTTGTAAAAAAAATTCCTACTAACTAACATCTCAAATTTTTTTATTTATTCAAAATAAAATTAAAAAATTAAAAGGAATTGTCCGTCACTCTTTTTTTCTATTATATAATTTCATTTATTTAAAAATTATTAACTTTTTGTATATAACTTTTTGTTAAAAATTTCCTACTAACAAACATCTCAAATAGTTTTATATATTCAAAAAAAAATTAAAAAATTAAAAAAGTTAATGCTATTATCCGTCCTTCTTTTCTTCTATTATATACTTTCATTTCTTTAAAAATTAATTAACTTTTATTGTATAACTTTTTGGTAAAAATTTCCCTACTAAATAACATCTCAAATAGTTTTATTTATTCAAAAGAAAATTAAAAAAATTGAAAAAGTAAATGCTATTACCGTCTCTCTTTTTTTCTATTATATACTTTCATTTCTTTAAAAATTATTAACTTTTTTATATAGTTTTTTGTGAAAAATTTACCTACAAAATAACATCTCAAATAGTTTTATTTATTAAAAAAAATTAAAAAAGTAAATTTTATTGTCCGTCCCTCTTTTTTTCTGTTATATACTTTTATTTCTTTAAAAATTATTAACTTTTTTTATATAGCTTTTTGAAAAAAAAAATCCTGCTAAATAATATCTCAAATAGATTTATTTATTCAAAAAAATATTTAAAAAATTGAAAAAGTAAATGCTATTGGCCGTCCCTCTTTTTTTCTATTATATACTTTCATTTTTAAAAAAATTAATTAACTTTTTGTATATAACTTTTTGGTAAAAATTTCCCTACTATCTAACATCTCAAATAGTTTTATTTATTCAAAAGAAATAAAAAAAATTGGAAAATTAAATGCTATTGTCCGTCCCTCTTTTTTTCTATTTTATACTTTCATTTCTTTAAAAATTATTAACCTTTTTTATATAACTTTTTGAAAAAAATTTCCCTACTAACAAACATCTCAAATAGTTTTATTTATTCAAAAAAAAATTAAAAAAGTAAATGCTATTTTCCGTCCCTTATTTTTTCGATTATATACTTTCATTTCTTTAAAAATTACTAACTTTTTATATAATTTTTTGTAAAAAAATTTCCTGCTAAATAACATCTCAAATAGTTTTATTTATTCAAAAAAAATAAAAAAAATAAAAAAAGAAAATGCTATTGTCTGTCCCTCTTTTTTTGTTTTATATACTTTCATTTCTTTAAAAATCATTAACATTTTTTAAATAATTTTTTGTAAAAAAATTCCCCACTAAATAACATCTCAAAGAATTTTATTTATTCAAAAAACATAAAAAAAATTAACTCAATTTTAATTTCACCATCGACGGAATAATTCCGCCACTGAGGTAATTTAATTTAATTAAAATTGTAATTCACCGGCAGAAATTTTCGCCACTGGGTTATTTTGATTTATTTAAAATTCTAAATAACCACGGACAGAATAATTTCGCCGTTGATATATAATTTCACCGGCTGAAATTTTCACCACTGAGTAATTCATTTTATAATTTTTTTTATATTATATACTTTCATATCTTAAAAAAATATTTATTGAAATAAAATTAAATAAGTAAATGCTATAGCCCATCCCTCTTTTTTTCTATTATACACTTTCATATCTTTAAAATTTATTAACTTTTTATATAACTTTTTGTAAAACATTACCCTAGTAACTAACATCGCAAATAGGTTTATTTATTCAAAAAATTAGTATAAAAAATTAAAAAAGTAAATGTTATTGTCCGTCCCTCTTTTTTTCTATTATATACTTTCATTTCTTTAAAAATTATTAACTTTTTTAATATAACTTTTTGTTAAAAATTTCCCTGCTAACTAAATTCTCAAATAGTTTTACTGATTATAAAAAAATTAAAAAAAAATTAAAAAAGTAAATGCTATTGTTTGTCCCTCTTTTTTTCTATTATATACTTTTATTTATTTAAAAATTGTTAATGCAGACTGTGGGTGTTACCACAGGTGCTATCACTGGCAGTTGGGTGTTACCCGAACTGTAATGAGTTGTAATTTAATAATTCTTTCCATATTATTTTATATCCTAATGTCTAATATTATTTGCAAGATATATGTGTTTTTTGGTCCATATTTCAGGTTAAATATATGGCTGGATTAAATGCTAAAATCAAGGAAGAAGTTGTTGGAGGAATTATTCGTAAACGAAGATTTACGAATAATGTTTACTTGGTCCATATTATTTGATGAAGGAATAAAAACGTGGGAAGACCAAGTCATGGAGTTGTTGCTGATTAATTGAAGAGTACAATACCAAGAAAGCAAGAGAGTACAAGGGATAAAGCATGGACTTGGGCTTCAAGAAATCGGTTGCTACATTCTAGGGAAGTTGGCGTATGAAGAGGAATTCAAGCCAAGAAATCTCTCCACTCCTCTCACACGATCTGAAGGTCCAAGGCTGTTATTTTGGAGTAGCCTCCAAGGCATTGGAAGGCTATAAATAGGCTAGGTGTGTTTCATTTGAAGTAGGCCAAATATCAAACACACACACCATAGCACAAGAGAGACAAAGTTCTTTGGTTCGCATATCCTTCCTCCCTTGTGATTCTAGCTTAAACACCGAGTGTTTAAGAGAGTGTTGGCTAAGGATAGGATTCGTTCTTTTGTCTCATTTAGTTCCATAGAGCATTATCATTGTATTAGCAATAGGGAACTTTCGGCTTTGTAATTTTGCTATATTGATTATAAAGTCTTCGCCATCTAGGCACACTCAAGTTATATATTTATATAACTTGAGAAAATTATATCTTGTGTTATTTATTTCACGCACAAAATTTTTATAAACTATTTATTTTGGTGTGTGTGTCTTTGTCCGTCGGTGTGTTAACCAAGGTGTTGGGTAACATCTACGGTAACATCTCTTTCCGAGTGAAGCCATTGACAATTTCAATTGGTATCGAGTTGGTCACTTGACGATACTAAGTGCTTGGTCTAGGTGTCATGGCTTATGATCCGGCTAATCCTAATAATAAGCGTCTTCCTGTGTTAGATGGCTCGAATTATTGTTATTGGAAGATCCGTCTACGCCGCATATCAAATCAATTGATCTTCGAGCATGGCGATCTATAACAAATGGTTACTCCTTACCAATGTTACCTGTGATGAAGATGGTGACGTACAAGTCAAACCTGAATCGAATGGAACATGGAAGAGATCAACCAAGCTAGTTTCAATGAAAAGGCACTTAATGCCATTTTTGAGTGGGTTGATATGCATATTTTCAAACTTATTCAAAACAGTTCCACACCGCAAAAGAAGCATGGGATATTTTACAACGTTTTTGTGAAGGTGATGGCGGTGTGCGTGAAACTAAGCTTAGGGGTCTTACTAGCGATTTGAAAGATTAAGGATGGGTGAAAATGAAACTATTCCTTCTTATTTTGAAAAATTATTTGATATTGCTAATGAGTGTCAATTGTTGGGTGAACCTTTTACCAACAAACAACTTGTCTCAAAAGCAATTAGAACCCTTCTTGAGCGTTTTAATATGAAAGTTTCATCTATTGAAGAGGCTCACAATCTTGCAACTATGGATATCAATTCTTTAATGAGTATTTTGAAAAACTTTGAGTTAAATCTCTTAGATCAAAGTGAAGCATCTAAAGGGAAAAATGTTGTTTTGAAAACTCAAGCCTCGAGTTCTTTGGATGAAAACGAAGATGAGGTTTTTGAAGAAATTGATGAGAATGCTAGTGTTGCTTTACTTGCTAGAAAATACAATTCTATGGTTAGAAAGTATAACAATGAAAAATGCAGGTGAAAGCAAAGGAGAAGCAAACCAAGGTCTATGATTCGATGCCAAAAAGGACTTTCCCATCTAACCCAAAGTTGAACCCAAGAAGAGCATCATCGGATCGGTTAAGGTCGATCCAAAGCATATTGAATCCATTCAATGTCATGCTTGCTCGGGTTGGGGTCACTATTCCAATGAGTGTGCAAATACTCTAAGGAAGAGAGGAAAGAACCTATGGGTTTCTCTCGGTGATGATGAGGATGAAGGACCATCTCAGAGGTAGAATACGATCAAACAACCATGTTTGTCACAGTAAGTAACACGGAAAAGGACAGTGTTACCCAAGGTGTTATCCATGCGAGATAACATCTACGTGATCACACCCGACAGGTATGATGAATTATGTGATAATAATGCTGTTTGTTTTGTTAGCTCTTCTAACCCCGATACAGAAGTACACAAGAGGATGAGCAGAGCAAAGATGATCTCATTTCCGGATTAAAAGACCTTTACGAGGCATTGCTCGTGGAATGGAAGAAAGAGAACAATTTGGTGAAGTCCTTAACCAAGAAGAATGAAGGACTCCAGCCTATGTGACTCATATGGAGGTTCAAGCAACAAAGAGAGAAATCGAGCTTGAAAGAGTCAAGGGCAATTTGACTCTAGCCGAAACCACCTTGAAGAAGCTCAACACTGGATCTACCAAATTGGATGAGATCTTGAACTTGAGTACACCTCTCGGAAGCGGTATTGGTTTTCAAGAATCTTTGAATAGTATTCTTTCTACTTTGTCTATGAATGATAATGAGAATTGTTTTGTTAAGGAGCGGTTTTTTGACAAAGATTCTTCTTCAAAAGAACCATGTGACAAAGGGAAGGTGTGTCAATATTGTCACACACCTGGACATTTTAAAAATAAATGCCATATTGTTTCGAAAAAACTGTCCAGTCCCTTGGTGTTACCCGAGGTGTTGCCAAGACACGGGATAACACACCCGGTCGAGAATGGTAAAAATTCAAAAAGGTGTGGAAGCCAAAAGCTAATCTGAAATGTGATGTTGTGTACACCGCTTTAAAAACAAATATTGAAGGTTCTTGGTACTTTGATAGTGGGTGTTCACGTCATATGACAGAACAAAATTGTTTTTAAAAGACTATGAAACAATTCATAGGGGTAGTGTAACTTATGGTGGTGGGAGCAAGAGTAATATCATTGGGAGAGGGACACTAAATGTGTCTGGATTTCCAACCTTAAAGAATGTCTTACATGTTGATGGACTTGTAACTAATTTAATTAGTATTAGTCAACTTTGTGATGACAACTTAGAGGTGAAATTTAATAAAGATACTTGTGAAGTTTATGACAAGATTAACAATTGTGTAATGACAGTACAAGATCTAGTGATAATTGTTATCTTGTTGAAGACAAGCAAGTATGCCATTCGGCAAAACTTGATAACACTACATTGTGGCATCAAAAGTTGGGACATGTTCACTTTCGTAACATAGAAAAGATTGTTAATCTAGATCTTTGTCCAAGGCATTCCTAGTCTTGATCTTAAACAAAAAATTGTTTGTGAGGATTGTCTCAAAGGGAAACAAACTCGTGTTACCCATGGTGCTTTGCCCAACACAATGAGCAACACACTGGTACTACACATTGTTTTCAACTCTTGCATATGGATCTAATGGGTCCACTTGAGATAGAAAGTTTTGGGGGCAAGAAATATACTTATGTCATTGTTGATGATTTTTCACGATTTACATGGGTTTATTTTTTAAGGGAAAAATCTGAGACTTTTGAAAAGTTCAAAATCTTGCACTCTAAGATCAAAAACATGTTTTGTGCTTCAATTTTTCGAATTAGGTCCGATCATGGGAGGGAATTTGAGAATGTTTCTTTTTCAAATTTTTGTGAAAGAAAAGGTATTCACCATGAATTTTCAGCCCCAAAAACACCTCAACAAAATGGGGTAGCCGAAAGGAAGAATAGGACTTTACTTGAAATGACTCGTGTGATGTTATTTTCAAAAAGAATTTCGAAAAGATTTTGGGCGAGAGGCACTAAATACGGCTTGTCACACAGCCAATAGAGTTTTTCTAAGACCCGGCACAACCATGACTCCATACGAAATTTTGAATGGTAGAAAACCAAAAGTTCATTATTTTCATGTCTTTGGTTGTGTGTGTTACATTCTCAATGATCGGGACTACTTAGCAAAATTGGACTCTAAGAGTGATAAGGCCATTTTTCTTGGTTATGCTTCAAATAGTCGTGCATATAGGGTATTTAATCTAAGGCTAAAAACCATCCAAGAATCCATGAATATTGTTTTTGATGATCACTCAAGTATTGAAGGAGAAAATGTTCAAGAGACACCCTTGGAGCCGTTGGAAGAAGTCGATCCAGGAAGGTGTTACCACAGGTGTTACCACGAGTGCTAACACCGATAGTAACACGTAACCGAGCGAGGTGTTACCATTGATGAGATAACACCTCGGATAGCATCCGATTCCGATCCAAGCAAATGAAGATCAAGAAGGAGTTGAAACAAAGGGTTCACAAGAATGTGAGAAGAGATCCTCCACCTAGAATCGTAGGAATCATCCTACAACCCAAGTAATTGGGGAGGTGAATGAGGGTGTACAAACAAGACGTATGAATTCCATTAGTGACCGTGACATGGTAAGGTATGTGTGCATGTCCACCACATACTCAAAGGTAACATACTCTTGTTTTACTTCATCTGTAGAACCTAAAAATGTGATTGAAGCTTTAAAAGATAATTTTTGGATTCAAGCAATGCAAGATGAACTTGATCAATTTGCTCGTAACAATGTTTGGTTTTTAGTACCCCGTCCCTCAAACACTAATGTTATTGGGACAAAATGGATTTTCAAAAATAAGACCGATGAGTATGGAAACATTGTTAGGAACAAGGCTCGTCTTGTGGCTCAAGGCTATACACAAGTGGAAGGTATTGACTATGACGAGACCTTTGCACTGTGGCTAGAATTGAGTCAATAAGACTTTTATTGGCCATTGCTTGTTTTCTTAAAATCACATTGTTTCAAATGGACGTCAAAGCAGCCTTTTTAAATGGATACTTAGATGAGGAAGTTTTTGTTGAACAACCAAAAGGCTTTGAAGATCCATTTCAACCGGACCATGTGTATAGACTTGATAAAGCTCTTTATGGGTTGAAGCAAGCTCCACGTGCATGGTATGGTAGGTTAACTAGTTTTTTACTAGAATATGGTTTTACTAGAGGAGAAGCGAGATAGGACTTTATTCATTCTTAAACATGGAAAAGAACTTGTCGTGGTTCAAATCTATGTTGATGACATAGTATATGGCTCTACATCAAAAACTTGTTTAAATGATTTTGTAGAGGCTATGACATCAACATTTGAAATGAGCATGATGGGGGAACTTAACTTCTTTCTAGGCATGCAAAGTTAAGCAATCAAGTGAAGGGATTTTCATCTCCCAAAGCAAATATGCAAGGAACCTGGTGAAGAAGTTTGGGTTGGAAGGTTCGAAGAGCTCAAAAATTCCTATGGGCACTTCTCTCAAGATTGGAAAAGATCAAGTGGGAGAAGATGTTGATCCAACCCTATATCGTTCCATGATTGGTAGTCTCCTTTACCTTACTTCTAGTCGCCCGATTTGATGTACGGTGTGTGTGTATGTGCTAGATATCAATCCAATCCTAAAGTGTCTCACCTAAATTCGTGAAAAGATCATTAAATATGTTTTGGAACTAGTGATTTAGGGATTTGGTATAGTAAAGATACTAATACTAATTTAGTAGGCTTTAGTGACTCGGATTGGGCGGGGGATATGGATGATAGGAAAAGTACAAGTGGGGGATGTTTTTACTTGGGAAATAATTTAGTATCATGGTATAGTAGAAAACAAAATTGTGTTTCATTATCCACAAAGCGAATCGGAATATGTAGCGGTGGTAGTTGTTGTTCACAACTAATTTGGTTAAAACACATGCTTGATGATTATGGTCTTGATAGCAATATTTTGACCTTATACTTTGTGATAATTTGAGTGCTATTAATATTTCCAAAAATCCTGTACAACACTCCCGTACTAAACATATTGACATCCGTCATCATTTTTTAAGAGATATGGTAGATAAAAAGATAATAAATATAGAGCATATTGATACAAAGTATCAACTTGCCGATATTTTCACAAAACCCTTAGACCATGATAGATTCTCTAGTCTAAAGAGATCTCTTGGTCTTTGCATTCTCTAAAAATTGTCCTCTGTAGTAAGGTGTTACCATGGGTCTTGATAACACACAGGGTAACACATGTATACTAGTGCATATTTTTTGCTAGTTTGGTTTTATTCTCTCTGTGTAAGGGTTCCCATAGTTACGTGAGCTATGAGAGTTCTCACACTTGCACATGCCGACCTTTTGTTGTGGTAGGATAGCACCCTGAATAACACACTTGATAAAACTCCCTTCATATGCTTAAAGTGACAAAGTCACTAATTTTTTGATAAATAAAAGGCAAAGGCATTTATCCATACTATTCTCTCGAGCTCGGGGCACGGTGTTCGCTTTGCAACGATGTACTCTTGCCAATGAGAATGTATGAGGTGATTTATGCTAAGTATTAGGGACATGGAGTTCGCTACTACGGTGTACCCTACTTGAAAGGCATAAATCACTTGGTCTTTACACTTGAAATAAAACTCGAAGCACGAGCTCGTTACTACGATGCTTTCTTGTTTAAAGAAGTGTAAAAGAATTTTATAAATTGCTATGCCTCGTGGTCTAACAAGCTTGTTATGCCTAAAGTGTTTAAAATGCTCGGCTTATTATGCCTCAAGTGTTTGAAGCGAATATATTTATCAAGGGATTTTTATCTTATGTGTTATCCTAGATGTTACCATCATTGCCATTAACATATTTGTATGTGCTATATTATGTTTTTTATTTCTTTATTTTCGGTTCGGTTAATTAATTTTTTAAACTTTGAAAGTCTTTTTATTGTTTAAGAGTTTTAAAAGTTTGAAAAAGTCTTTAACTAACCAATTTATTCTTGATAAACAACTCAAATATCTAAGTCCTAAAATCTAGGGATTTGATTTTCAAAAACCATATGGACTTGGTATATTTGTATTTGTTTATTATTTTTTATATATTTAAAAAATCAAAAAATTAAAAAAATTTATTTAAAAAAATATATATATATATATATATTTTCAAAATAATGGCCGGATGTCTTTATTTTTGTGAGGAGTTTTGTACTTGTTTTTCTTGTGGCCTAGAAAATAGGGGGAGTAAATATTGTAGTTATTTTTGTGTGGCTAGAAATAAGGGAGGTTAGGTAAATATTTAATGTAATTATTTTTAGTGGCTAAAAAATAGACGGAGATTAATTAAAATAGGAGATAATTAGAGGAAGTAGGATAAGTCTTGAAAAATTAATTCCTAATCTAATTCCTATTTTTTTTCCTCTCTCTCTAACCGCCCTAATCCCCTTCTCTCTCTACACGGTAAATACCCCTTCCTCGTCACCGTCAATCCCTCACTCTCAAACCTTCCAAAATCAACAACCTTCCTAAATTCCAAACCCTTCCTAAAACCCTAACCATGGCAACCCCTACCAAAAAGCAATCCGCCCCTTTGGAGGTATCTCCGGGCGTTGGTTCAAGTGGTCCTAGTCTCATGGACACTTCGACCACCCCTCTCAATGTGTCTCCGGCAATGACAATGTCGGTTGATGATCCTCCTTTGGTGACAACAATGGCGCAACCCTTGCCCATTGTGACCTTACCACCTCTTCCACCCGTTCCATCAACCAAAAAGCCAAAAAGAAAAGCCATTGCTCACAAATCCTCGGCACAACCCGTCAAAAAGAGGAGCTCAAGTAGGCTCACTGCAATGAGGCACAAAGGGACCTCTAAATCCAACACATCCTCCGATCCTGTTGAAGTTTCTGAGGAGTCTTCACTTGGTCTCTCCTCGGCTCATGTTTCGGATGAAGACTTCCATGCCGATGCTGAAAAGAGCCATTCTGTTGAGACATTTGAAGATTGGGAGATTGAGGAAGAAGAACCCTTGTATGAAGTTAAGAAAAGAAACATTAAAGGCAAAAGCAAGTGGGAATTTCTTGTCAAAGATGTTACCCGTAAAGCTGCAACACCCAAGGTAACATCCTCTGTTTCTAAAGCTTCAAAGTCTTCAATTAGTGAGTTTGCTTATTACGAGTCCTCGATTTCCTTGAGAAAGAGTTTGATGACGTGAATATTGCTTTTCCAAAACCTTACTTCTCATTGGAGTTTTATCGAAAAGAAAATATGGAGTTTTGGTTAAGGCATAGTGACACGAAAATTCTCAAAGAAAAGCACATTGACGAGGTTGATTTCAAAAAGCATGGTATATTTCAGTTCTTGGAGGATAGAAATTTTTTGAAAGCTAACTTGCATCCTTCGAAATTTGTTGAAGCTATAGTCAAAAATTTCTATGCCAACCTTCATGCCAACCTAGATAATGAAAAGTCCGATCAATTTGGAAAGGTGTTTTTAAGGAACAAAATTTTTTCTATTACTCCTTCTTTGATCAATAAGACTTTAGGACTCCCAAATTTGGATGATGATGGTCCTATTGTTCATAAGGATGAAATTGCTAGGTTTATCTCTCATGATGTCGTGCATGAATGGCCCTCCAATCCTAATCCCAAAACCAAAGTTCATTTTCTTGCTTCCCGTCTCACTTCACTCTTTGCCGTGCTTCACAAGCTTTGCATATTTAATTGGGTTCCTACTTCTAACGAGCAATATGTGACATTGCAACAAGCTGAAATCTTGTATAAGTTAGGAAAGAATCGAAGAGTGAACTTGGGTAGATTGATCTTCAAACATTTGGCTTCGTGGGGTAGAAGAAAAGACATTACTATGTTTCCTTACCCTTCTTTAATCTTCCAAATTTTGAAATCTCAAAAATTACCCATTGAAGAGTCGGATGAGTACACGCCCAGTCTTGATCTCTATGCTATAGATTCCCAGCTGACTAAGAAGAATACCAAGAGTGTGAGATACACAGGTGATCTTCCTTGGTCAAAGATAAATGAATTTGGGTCAAGTGATGCGGTTTTACGCTAAGGGTGTTACTCAATCTGTTATCCCAAATGTTACTCCGAAATCTCCAAGTTTTTCAGGTACAGATGCAGCTCATGTTCTTGCTAATGTATACAATTTGTTGGGGAATGCTTCACCAACAATACCAAAGACCACAGTTTTGGCGTTTCTCCACAAACAAACTTCTACCATTTCCGAGATTGTGCAAGGTTGGACAAAGCTCAAGGAGATTAATGATGAATTCATCCGAGGTTTCTTCCCAACCTGGGGAGTTGATAGTGCGATAGAGCTGGTCCAAGTGGTGGTGGTGTTGGAGATGCCGGTGGTCTTCTGCGCAGATATTCTTGATGGTGTGACTTAGATCTTTGGAGATGAAGAAGGGGATGAACGGGGAGGAAGAAGAAGAAGAAGCTGATGATGAACGAGAAGAGTGAGTACAATACATCGCCTGAAGGTTGATGTTGCCGCTCTTATGGTGATGATATTTTGGTGGTTGAAAAACAATTTACTTTTATGTTTTTATTTGGAACATGTTTTAAATACTTTGGTGGTTTGTTTTATTTGCTTATGGTGCTTAAACTTTTAGGGTTGTTTTGAACATGGAGTAGCTTAGTAACTTTGATTTATCTTTGGTACTTTAGGTTACTAGTTAGTTGGAAAACTTATTTTGGAAAATATGTTTTGATAACTAGTATTTTTGTGATAAATCATTGTAGTTGTTAATGCCTTGATTATGGGGGAGTTGATAACTATGAAGTTGCTCTGGATGGCTAACAATATCTTGCAGGGATCAGCACTTTAGAGTTTGGAAAGAAATTATAAATTATGGGGGAGATTGTTAATGCAGACTGTGGGTGTTACCACAGGTGCTATCACTGGCAGTTGGGTGTTACCCGAACTGTAATGAGTTGTAATTTAATAATTCTTTCCATATTATTTTATATCCTAATGTCTAATATTATTTGCAAGATATATGTGTTTTTTGGTCCATATTTCAGGTTAAATATATGGCTGGATTAAATGCTAAAATCAAGGAAGAAGTTGTTGGAGGAATTATTCGTAAACGAAGATTTACGAATAATGTTTACTTGGTCCATATTATTTGATGAAGGAATAAAAACGTGGGAAGACCAAGTCATGGAGTTGTTGCTGATTAATTGAAGAGTACAATACCAAGAAAGCAAGAGAGTACAAGGGATAAAGCATGGACTTGGGCTTCAAGAAATCGGTTGCTACATTCTAGGGAAGTTGGCGTATGAAGAGGAATTCAAGCCAAGAAATCTCTCCACTCCTCTCACACGATCTGAAGGTCCAAGGCTGTTATTTTGGAGTAGCCTCCAAGTCATTGGAAGGCTATAAATAGGCTAGGTGTGTTTCATTTGAAGTAGGCCAAATATCAAACACACACACCATAGCACAAGAGAGACAAAGTTCTTTGGTTCGCATATCCTTCCTCCCTTGTGATTCTAGCTTAAACACTGAGTGTTTAAGAGAGTGTTGGCTAAGAATAGGATTCGTTCTTTGTCTCATTTAGTTCCATAGAGCATTATCATTGTATTAGCAATAGGGAACTTTCGGCTTTGTAATTTTGCTATATTGATTATAAAGTCTTCGCCATCTAGGCACACTCAAGTTATATATTTATATAACTTGAGAAAATTATATCTTGTGTTATTTATTTCCGCTGCACAAAGTTTTTATAAACTATTTATTTTGGTGTGTGTGTGCTGTCCGTCAGTGTGTTAACCAAGTTGTTGGGTAACATCTCTTTCCAGTGAAGCCATTGACAATTTCAAAAATATTAACTTTTTTATATAACTTTTTGTAAAAAAATTTCCTACTAACTAGCATCTCAAATATTTTTATTTATTCAAAATAAAATTAAAAATGTAAATGGAATTGTCCGTCTCTCTTTTTTTCTATTATATACTTTCATTTCTTTAAAAATTATTTACTTTTTTTATATAGCATTTTGTTAAAAAATTTCCTACTAACAAACATCTCAAATAGTTTTATTTATTCAAAAAAAATTAAAAAATTAAAAAAGTTAATGCTATTATCCGTCCTTCTTTTCTTCTATTATATACTTTCATTTCTTTAAAAATTAATTAACTTTTATTGTATAACTTTTTGGTAAAAATTTCCCTAATAAATAACATCTCAAATAGTTTTATTTACTCAAAAGAAAATTAAAAAAATTGAAAAAGTAAATGCTATTATCCGTCCGTCTTTTTTTCTATTATATACTTTCATTTCTTTAAAAATTATTAACTTTTTTATATAGTTTTTTTGTGAAAAAATTACCTACAAAATAACATCTCAAATAGTTATATTTATTAAAAAAATTAAAAAAGTAAATTTTATTGTCCGTCCCTCTTTTTTTCTATTATATACTTTTATTTCTTTAAAAATTATTAACTTTTTTTATATAGCTTTTTGAAAAAAAAATTCATGCTAAATAATATCTCAAATAAATTTATTTATTCAAAAAAATATTAAAAAATTGAAAAAGTAAATGTTATTGGCCGTCCCTCTTTTTTTCTATTATATACTTTCATTTTTTAAAAAATTAATTAACTTTTTGTATATAACTTTTTGGTAAAAATTTCCCTACTATCTAACATCTCAAATAGTTTTATTTATTCAAAAAAAATAAAAAAAAATTGGAAAATTAAATGCTATTGTTCGTCCCTCTTTTTTTCTATTTTATACTTTTATTTCTTTAAAAATTATTAACTTTTTTTATATAACTTTTTGTTAATAAACTCCCTACTAACTAACATCTCAAATAGTTTTATTTATACAAAAAAAAATTAAAAAATTAAATGCTATTGCCCGTCCCTCTTTTTTTCTATTATATACTTTCATTTCTTTAAAAATTATTAACCTTTTTTATATGACTTTTTGTAAAAAAAATTCCTACTAACAAACATCTCAAATAGTTTTATTTATTCCAAAAAAAAATTAAAAAAGTGAATGCTATTTTCCGTCCCTTATTTTTTCTATTATATACTTTCATTTCTTTAAAAATTACTAACTTTTTATATAATTTTTTGTAAAAAGATTTCCTGCTAAATAACATCTCAAATTGTTTTATTTATTCAAAAACAAATAAAACAAATAAAAAAGAAAATGCTATTGTCAGTCCCTCTTTTTTTTCTTTTATATACTTTCATTTCTTTAAAAATCATTAACTTTTTTTATATAACTTTTTGTAAAAAAATTCCCCACTAAATAACATCTCAAAGAATTTTAATTATTCAAATAAGTAAATGCTATAGCCCGTCCCTTTTTTTTTCTATTATACACTTTCATATCTTTAAAATTTATTAACTTTTTATATAACTTTTTGTAAAACATTACCCTAGTAACTAACATCGCAAATAGGTTTATTTATTCAAAAAATTAGTATAAAAAATTAAAAAAGTAAATGTTATTGTCCGTCCCTCTTTTTTTCTATTATATACTTTCATTTCTTTAAAAATTATTAACTTTTTTAATATAACTTTTTGTTAAAAATTTCCCTACTAACTAAATTCTCAAATAGTTTTATTGATTATAAAAAAATTAAAAAAATAATAAAAAAGTAAATGCTATTGTTTGTCCCTCTTTTTTTCTATTATATACTTTTATTTATTTAAAAAATATTAACTTTTTATATAACTTTTTGTAAAAAAAATTCCTACTAACTAGCATCTCAAATATTTTTATTTATTCAAAATAAAATTAAAAATGTAAATGGAATTGTCCGTCTCTCTTTTTTTCTATTATATACTTTCATTTCTTTAAAAATTATTAACTTTTTGTATATAACTTTTTGTTAAAAAATTTCCTACTAACAAACATCTCAAATAGTTTTATTTATTCAAAAAAAATTAAAAAATTAAAAAAGTTAATGCTATTATCCGTCCTTCTTTTCTTCTTTTATATACTTTCATTTCTTTAAAAATTAATTAACTTTTAATGTATAAATTTTTGGTAAAAATTTCCCTAATAACTAACATCTCAAATAGTTTTATTTACACAAATTAAAATTAAAAAAATTTAAAATATAAATGCTATTATCCGTCCGTCTTTTTTTCTATTATATACTTTCATTTCTTTAAAAATTATTAACTTTTTAATATAGTTTTTTTGTGAAAAATTTACCTACAAAATAACCTCTCAAATAGTTATATTTATTAAAAAAAAATTAAAAAAGTAAATTTTATTGTCCGTCCCTCTTTTTTTCTATTATATACTTTTATTTCTTTAAAAAATATTAACTTTTTTTATATAGCTTTTTGAAAAAAAAAATTCATGCTAAATAATATCTCAAATAAATTTATTTATTCAAAAAAATATTAAAAAATTGAAAAAGTAAATGCTATTGGCCGTTCCTCTTTTTTTCTATTATATACTTTCATTTTTAAAAAAATTAATTAACTTTTTGTATATAACTTTTTGGTAAAAATTTCCCTACTATCTAACATCTCAAATAGTTTTATTTATTCAAAAAAAATAAAAAAAAATTGGAAAATTAAATGCTATTGTTCGTCCCTCTTTTTTTCTATTTTATACTTTCATTTCTTTAAAAATTATTAACTTTTTTTATATAACATTTTGTTAATAAACTCCCTACTAACTAACATCTCAAATAGTTTTATTTATACAAAAAAAAAAATTAAAAAATTAAATGCTATTGCCCGTCCCTCTTTTTTTCTATTATATACTTTCATTTCTTTAAAAATTATTAACCTTTTTTATATGACTTTTTGTAAAAAAAATTCCTACTAACAAACATCTCAAATAGTTTTATTTATTCCAAAAAAAAATTAAAAAAGTGAATGCTATTTTCCGTCCCTTATTTTTTCTATTATATACTTTCATTTCTTTAAAAATTACTAACTTTTTATATAATTTTTTGTAAAAAGATTTCCTGCTAAATAACATCTCAAATTGTTTTATTTATTCAAAAACAAATAAAACAAATAAAAAAGAAAATGCTATTGTCAGTCCCTCTTTTTTTTCTTTTATATACTTTCATTTCTTTAAAAATCATTAACTTTTTTTATATAACTTTTTGTCAAAAAATTCCCAACTAAATAACATCTCAAAGAATTTTAATTATTCAAATAAATAAATGCTATAGCCCGTCCCTCTTTTTTTTCTATTATACACTTTCATATCTTTAAAATTTATTAACTTTTTATATAACTTTTTGTAAAACATTACCCTAGTAACTAACATCGCAAATAGGTTTATTTATTCAAAAAATTAGTATAAAAAATTAAAAAAGTAAATGTTATTGTCCGTCCCTACTTTTTAATATAGTTTTATTTATTCAAAAAAAAATAAAAAAATTGGAAAATTAAATGCTATTGTTCGTCCCTCTTTTTTTCTTTTTTATACTTTCATTTCTTTAAAAATTATTAACTTTTTTATACAGTTTTTGGTGAAAAATTTACCTACAAAATAACATCTCAAATAGTTTTATTTATTAAAAAAAATTAAAAAAGTAAATTTTATTGTCCGTCCCTCTTTTTTTCTGTTATATACTTTTATTTCTTTGAAAATTTTTAACTTTTTTTATATAGCTTTTTGAAAAAAAAAATTCCTGCTAAATAATATCTCAAATAGATTTATTTATTCAAAAAAATATTTAAAAAATTGAAAAACTTAATGCTATTGGCCTTCCCACTATTTTTCTATTTTATACTTTCATTTCTTTAAAAATTATTAACCTTTTTTATATAACTTTTTGTAAAAAATTTCCCTACTAACAAACATCTCAAATAGTGTTATTTATTCAAAAAAAAATTAAAAAAGTAAATGCTATTTTCTGTCCCTTATTTTTTCTATTATATACTTTCATTTATTTAAAAATTACTAACTTTTTTTATATAACTTTTTGTAAAAAAAATTAAAAAAATTAAATAAGTAAATGTTATAGCCCGTCCCTCTTTTTTTTCTATTATATACTTTCATATCTTTAAAATTTATTAACTTTTTATATAACTTTTTGTAAAAAATTACCCTAGTAACTAACTTCGCAAATAGGTTTATTTATTCAAAAAATTATTATAAAAAATTTAAAAAGTAAATGTTATTGTCCGTCCCACTTTTTTCTATTATATACTTTCATTTCTTTAAAAATTATTAACTTTTTTAATATAACTTTTTGTTAAAGATTTCCCTACTAACTAAATTCTCAAATAGTTTTATTGATTATAAAAAAATTAAAAAAAAAATTCAAAAGTAAATGCTATTGTTTGTCCCTCTTTTTTTCTATTATATACTTTCATTTCTTTAAAAAAATATTAACTTTTTTATATAACTTTTGTAAAAAAAATTCCTACTAACTAACATCTCAAATATTTTTATTTATTCAAAATAAAATTTAAAAAGTAAATGGAATTGTCCGTCTCCCTTTTTTTCTATTATATACTTTCATTTCTTTAAAAATTATTAAATTTTTGTAAATAACTTTTTGTTAAAAAATTCCTACTAACAAACATCTCAAATAGTTTTATTTATTAAAAAAAAATTAAAAAAATTAAAAAAGTAAATGCTATTGTCCGTTCCTCTATTTTTCTATTATATACTTTCATTTCTTTAAAAAATATTAATTTTTTTTTTATAAATTTTTGTTAAAAATTTCCGTACAAAATAACATCTCAAGTAGTTTTATTTATTCATAAAAAAAATTATCTTAAATTTTAATTTCACCGCCGACGGTATAATTCCGCCGCTGATATCTAATTTCACCGGTGGAAATTTCCGCTACTGAGTAATTCATTTAATAATTTTTTTTCTATTATATTATTTCATATATTTAAAAATTATTTATTCAAAAAAAAATTAAAAAGTAAATGCTATTGCCTGTCCCTCTTTTTTTCTATTATATACTTTCATTTCTTCAAAAATTATTAACCTTTTTTATATAACTTTTTGTAAAAATTTCCCTACTAAATAACATCTTAAATAGTTTTATTTATTAAAAAAAAAAAGTAAATGCTATTGTTCGTTCCTCCTTTTTTTCTATTATATACTTTCATTTCTTTAAAAATTATTAACTTTTGTTTTATATAACTTTTTGTAAAAAATTTCTCTACTAAATAACATCTCAAATAGTTTTATTTAATCAAAAAAAATATTATCTTAAATTTTAATTTCACCACCGACAGAATAATTCCGCCACTGAGGCAATTTAATTTAATTAAAATTGTAATTTCACCGGCGGAAATTTCTGCCACAGAGTAATTTTGATTTATTTAAAATTTTAAATAACCACCGACAGATTAATTTCGCCGCTGATATCAAATTTCAATGGCGGAAATTTCCGCCACTGATTTACTTTCACCACCTACGGAATAATTCTGCTGCTGATATCTAATTTCACCGGCGGAAATTTTTGCCCCTAAGTAATTCATTTTATAATTTGTTTTATTTATATACTTTCATGTCTTTAAAAATTATTTATTCAAAAAAAGATTAAAAAAGTAAATGCTATTGTCCGTCCCTCTTTTTTTCTATTATATACTTTCATATTTTTAAAATTATTAACTTTTTTATATAAATTTTTGTAAAAAAAATTCCATACTATCTAACATCTCAAATAGTTTTATTTATTCAAAAAAAGATTAAAAAATTAAATGCTATTGCCTCTCCCTCTTTTTTTCTGTTATATACTTTTATTTCTTTTAAAATTATTAACCTTTTTATATAAATTTTTGTAAAAAATTTCCCTACTAAATAACTTCTCAAATAGTTTTATTTATTTAAAAAAAAAATTAAATGCTATTCTCCGTCCTTTTTTTATATTATATACATTCATTTCTTTAAAAATTATTAACTTTTTTTATATAACTTTTTTTAAAAAATTTCCCTACAAAATAACAACTCAAAAAGTTTTATTTATTCAAAAAAAAAATTATCTAAAATTTTAATTTCACCACCGACAGAATAATTCCGCTTAGGTAATATAATTTAATTAAAATTGTAATTTCACTTGCGGAAATTTCCGCCACTGAGTTATTTTCATTTATTTAAAATTTTAAATAGCCACCGACAGAATAGTTTCGCCGCTGATATCTAATTTCACCGGCGAAAATTTTTGCCACTGAGTAATTCATTTTATAATTTTTTTTTTCTATTATACACTTTCAAATATTTAAAAATTATTTATTCAAAAAAAAATTAAAAAGTAAATGCTATTGTCCATTCCTCTTTTTTTCTATTATATACTTTCATATCTTTAAAAATTATTAACTTTTTTTATATAACTTTTTGTAAAAAATTTCCCTCCTAACTAACATCTCAAATAGTTTTATTTATTAAAAAATTTATATAAAATAAAAAAAGTAAATGCTATTGTCCGTCCCTCTTTTTTTCTATTATATACATTTATTTTTTAAAAAAATTATTAATTTTTTTATATAACTTTTTGTAAAAAATTTCCCTACTAAATAATATCTCAAATAGTTTTATTTATTAAAAAAAATTCTAAAATTTTAATTTCACCACAGATGGAATAATTCCGCCACTGAGATAATTTAATTTAATTATAAGTGTTATTTCACCGGCGGAAATTTCTGCCACTGAGTTATTTGCTTTATTTAAAATTCTAAATAATTCCGCCGCGATATCTAATTTCACCGTCGGAAATTTTCGTCACTGAGTAATTCATTTTATAATTTTTTTCTATTATATACTTTCATATCTTTAAAAAAGATTTATTCAAAAAAAATTAAAAAAGTAAATGCTATTGTCCGTCCCACTTTTTTTTATATACTTTCATTTCCTTAAAAATTAGTAACTTTATTTTATATAAATTTTTGTTAAAAATCCGTACTAAATAACATCTCATGTAGTTTTATTTATTTTAAAAAAAAAATATCTTAAATTTTAATTTCACCACCGACGATATAAGTCTGCCGCTAATATCTAATTTCACCGGCGGAAATTTCACAACAAACTAGTATCTAAAATAATTTTATTTATTCAAAAAAAATTAAATAAATTTAAAAAGTAAATTCTATTGCCCGTCCCTCTTTTTTTTTTCTATTATATACTTTCATTTCTTTAAAAATTGTTTACCTTTTTTATATAACTTTTTGTAAAACATTTACCTACTAAATAACATCTCAAATAGTTTTATTTATTCAAAATAAAAATAAAAAAGTAAATGCTATTGTCCATCCCTCTTTTTTCCAATTATATACATTCATTTCTTTAAAAATTATTAACTTTTTTATATAACTTTTTGTTAATAAATTCCCTACTAAATAACATCTCAAATAGTTTTATTTATTCAAAAAAAATTTATCTAAAATTTTAATTTCACCACCGACGGAATAATTCCGCCACTGAGGTAATTTAATTTAATTAAAATTGTAATTTCACCGGCGGAAATATTCGCCACTGGGTTATTTTGATTTATTTAAAATTCTAAATAAGCACCAACGGAATAATTTCGCCACTGAGTAATTTATTTTATATTTTTTTTATTATATACTTTCATATCTTTAAAAATTATTTATTCAAAAAAAAATTTAAAAAGTAAATGCTATTGTTCTTCCCTCTTTTTTTTCTATTATATACTTTCATATATTTCAAAATTATTAACTTTTTTATATAAATTTTTTGTAAAAAAAAATCCTCCTAACTAACATATCAAATAGTTTTATTTTTTCAAAAAAAATTTATAAAAAATTAAATGTTGTTGTCTGTCCCTCTTTTTTTATATTATATACTTTCATTTCTTTAATAATTATTAACTATTTTTATATAACTTTTTGTTAAAAATTTCCCTACTAAATAACATTTTAAATAGTTTTATTTATTCAAAAAAAAAATTATCTAAAATTTTAATTTCACCCCCGACGAAATAATTCTGCCACCAAGGTAATTTAATTTAATTAAAATTGTAATTTCATTTGCGGAAATTTCCGTCACTGAGTTATTTTGATTTATTTAAAATTCTAAATAACCACCGACGGAACAATTCTGCCACAGATATCTAATTTCACTGCGCGGAAATTTCCCCCACAGAGATACTTTAACCACCGAAATAATTCCGCCGCTGATATCTAATTTCATCGGCGGAAATTTCCGCCCCTGAGTAATTCATTTTATAATTTTTTTTTTCTATTATATACTTTCATATATTTAAAAATAATTTATTCAAAAAATTAAAAAAAGTAAATGCTATTATATGTCCCTCTTTTTTCTATTATATACTTTCATATTTTAAAAATTATTAACTTTTTTGTATAAGTTTTTGTTAAAAATTTCCCAACTAAATAACATATCAAATAGTTTTAATTATTCAAAAAAAATTAAAAAAGTAAATGCTATTGTCCGTCCCTCTTTTTTTCTATTATACACTTTCATTTCTTTAAAAATTATTAACTTTTTTTATATAACTTATTGTAAAAAAAATCCCAACTAAATAACATCTCAAATAGTTTTATTTATTAAAAAAAAATTTAACTAAAATTATAATTTCACCACCGACGGAATAATTCCGCTATTGAGATAATTTAATTTAATTAAAATTGTAATTTCAGCGACGGAAGTTTCCGCCATTGAGTTATTTTGATTTATTTAAAATTCTAAATAACCACCGACGGAATAATTCCGCTGCTGATATCTAATTTCACCGGCGAAAATTTTTGCCACCGAGTTACTTTAACCACCGACGGAATAATTCCGCCACTGATATCTAATTTCACCGGGGGAAATTTCCGCCACTGAGTAATTCATTTTATAAATTCTTTTTCTATTATATACTTTCATATCATTAAAAATATTTATTCAAAAAAAAATTAAAAAAGTAAATGCTATTGTTCGTCCCTCTTTTTTTTTCTATTATATACTTTCATATCTTTAAAAATTATTAACTTTTTTTATATAACTTTTTGTAAAAAATTTCCCTACTAACTAACATCTCAAATAGTTTTATTAATTAAAAAAAATTAAAAAAGTAAATGCTATTTCCTGTCCCTCTTTTTTTTTTTCTATAATATACTTTCATTTCTTTAAAAATTATTAACTTTTTTTTATATAACTTTTTGTTAAAAATTTCCTTCCTAACTAACATCTAAAATAGTTTTATTTAGTCAAAAAAAATTATAAAAAATTAAAAAAATAAATGCTATTGTCCGTCTCTCTTTTTTTTTCTATTATATACATTCATTACTTTAAAAATTATTAACTTTTTTTATATAACTTTTTGTAAAAAAATTTCCTACTAAATAACATCTCAAATGGTTTTATTTATTCAAAATTTTTTTAACTAAAATTGTAATTTCACCACCGACGGAATAATTCCGCTACTGAGGTAATTTAATTTAATAAAAGTTTTAATTTCACTGAAGGAAATTTCCACCACTGAGTTATTTAGATTTATTTAAAATTCTAAATAACCATCGACAGAATAATTCCGCCGCTGATATCTAATATCACAGGCGGAAATTTTTGCCACCGAATTATTTAACAACCGACAGAATAATTCCGCCGTTGATATCTAATTTCACCGGCGGAAATTTCCGCTACTGAGTAATTCATTTTACAATTTTTTTTCTATTAAATACTTTCATATCATTAAAAATTATTTATTCAAAAAAAAAAATTAAAAAAGTAAATGCTATTGTCCATCTTTTTTTCTATTATATACGTTTATATCTTTAAAAATTATTAACTTTTTTTATATAACTTTTTGTAAAAAAATTTCCTGCTAACTAACATCTCAAATAGTTTTATTTATTAAAAAAAATCAAAAAATAAATGCTATTGTCTGTCCCTATTTTTTTCTATTATACACATTCATTTCTTTAAAAATTAATAACTTTTTCTATATAACTTTTTGTATAAAATTTCCCTACTAAATAACATCTCAAATAGTTTTATTTATTCAATAAAAATTATCTAAAATTTTAATTTCACCACCGACGGAATAACTCGGCCACTGAGGTAATTTAATTTAATTAAAATTGTAATTTTACCGCCATTGAGTTATTTTTATTTATTGAAAATTCCAAATAACCACCGACAGAATAATTCCGCCGCTGATATCTAATTTTACCGCGAAAATTTCCGCCACTGAGTAATTCATTTTATAAATATTTTTTCGATTATATACTTTTATATCTTTAAAATTTATTTTTTTAAAAAAAAATTAAAAAAGTTAATGCTATTGTCCATCCCTCTTTTGTTTTCTATTATATACTTTCATATCTTTAAAAATTATTAAATTTTTTATATAACTTTTTGTAAAAAATTTCCCGAATAACTAACATCTCAAATAGTTTTATTTATTCAAAAAAAAATTTTAAAAAAATAAAAAAGTAAATGCTACTGCCCGTCCCTCTTTTTTTTTTCTATTATATACTTTCATTTCTTTAAAAAATTATTAACCTTTTCTATATAACTTTTTGTAAAAAAATTCCCTACTAAATAGCATCTCAAATAGTTTTATTTATTCAAAAAATAAAAAATAAAAAAGTAAATGCTATTGTTCGTCCCTCATTTTTTTCTATTATATACTTTCATTTCTTTAAAAATTATTAACTTTTTTATATAACTTTTTGTAAAAAATTTCCCTACTAAATAACATCTCAAATAGTTTTATTTATTAAAAAAAATTATCTTAAATTTTAAATTCACCACCGATGGAATAATTTTGCCACCGAGGTAATTTAATTAAAATTGTAATTTCGCCGGCGGAAATTTCTGCCACTGAGTTATTTTGATTTATTAAAAATTCTAAATAACCACCGACGGAATAATTCCGCCGCTGGTATCTAATTTCACCGGCGGAAATTTTCGCCACTGATTTACTTTAACCACCGACGGAATAATTTCGCCGCTGATATCTAATTTCACCGATGGAAATTTCCGCCACTGAGTAATTCATTTTATAATTTTTTTTCTATTATATACTTTCACATCTTTAAAAATTATTTATTCAAAAAAATAAAAAAAGTAAATGCTATTGTTCGTCCCTCTTTTTTTTCTATTATATACTTTCATATCTTTAAAAATTATTAACTTTTTTATACAACTTTTTGTAAAAAAATTCCCTATTAACTAAAATCTCAAGTAGTTTTATTTATTAAAAAAATTAAAAAAATAAAAAAGTAAATGCTATTGTCCGTCCCTCTTTTTTTTCTATTATATACTTTCATTTCTTTAAAAATTATTAACCTTTTTTATATAACTTTTTGTAAAAAAATTTCCTACAAAATAACATCGATTTTTTTCTCAAATAATTCATTTTTAAAATTTTATTTCCCAAAGTAACTAACTGTTCAAACTATTTCCCTAAATGTCCCACTTTTTTAAACTCGCTACACCGTGTAGCGAGTTTTACTATGTCCGGTCAAATTCGCTATACGGTGTAGCGAGTTTAGTGTAATTAGGCTTTATCGATTTGTAATTAATTAGGGAAATTAATTTTTGAGAACTCGCTACACCGTGTAGCGAGTTTGACCTGTCACAGTCAAACTAGCTACACCGTGTAGAGAGTTCTCAAAATCCCCTTTTCCCCAATTTCGACTTACAGTCTTCATTTCAAAAAAAAAAAAAAAACCTATCTCTCTCACAGCCGCCTAAAGAAGAAACAGAGAAGAAGGATTTTGCCATTCAAATTCAAGTTTTTTATCATCAAAATTTCGTTATTGTAAGTTTAGATTCATGTATTTTACTTCATTTTGTGTTGATTTAGCTTTGATTTGATTAATTGTTTACTTGCAATTTAGGTTTATTTAACTCAATTTTTGATATATTTTGAATTCAATGAAGTGAAAGTTGCTAATTTCATTAGTCCATCTTCTAACAGTTCTTTCTTTTTCTTGATTTCTTTGATGACTTTGTAAAAATTTATTATAAACAAGCACCTAGATGGATAGCTAATGTTGAAAAAGTAGAAAAAGGGGAACTATGTGCTTTTGAGCACTTCCATTAGAATGTTGTTTACTATTTAAGAATAAGCTATATGATATAGAAACAGATGAAATGGGAGTGGGTTGCTTTATCAATCAAGATAAAAAATTTCATCAAAGGATAATATAAGTTACAAATTTGTACAGATTTCTATCTGGCTTTTGTAATCCGTGTTATCGGGATCAAAACCTATTGAAAATATTTATAAACATAATATCTAGACATCCGATGTAGGAAATAATGAATATAGAAGAAACACAGTATAAAAAAAATATACCAACCTTGTAATGGATTTTAATGAAGTTTAGTAGAATGATGGAAAGTGTTGTATTGTAACATGTGTTTGGTAACATATGCTATCTTGTTGCATTAGTATTAATTTGATATTGAAATAAACAGATGGATTCCTTCATTGATCCCGGGTCTATCGATAACTCTGTTTTGATCGAACATGAGAACCATAGAGCTCGGTATATTTGGGCCGATGTAGAGGTTGCTAGTCCCCTGTCATTTCGTCGTGGTGCCTCATTGACGGACTTATTAGCTCCTAGGATATTGTCCAGATTAGCTGAGTGCGGCTTTAGTGGAGTTCACTACATAGAGAGAGTTCAGTACGATTATGGGTTGCTGGAGGCTTTGATCGAGAGATGGCGTCCGAAGACCCATTCATTCCACCTCCCGGTTGGTGAGATGACGATCACCCTAGAGGATATTGCCATGATTTTTGGGTTGCCAATTGATGGGGATGCTATTACTGATGCTGGTATCCCAGCACATGTAGACTGGCGGGATGTCTGTCAGCAGCTTTTAGGGTCTGTCCCTAATCCCAGAGATATAGATGGGAGTAGTCTAAAGCTCAGGTGGATTACGAGCCAGTTTCCACACTTCCATGACCTCGCTGATGATACTCCTCTAGACATTGTGGATATGTACGTACGGGCATATATCATGCTCGTCTTGGGTTCTACGGTGATGCCTGATCGTACGAAAAACAATGTTAAGTTGTGTTATCTCCCTCTGCTTGGGGATGTTTCCAGGGTCTGCCAGTACAGTTGGGGAAGTGCGTCGCTCGCTTTCCTATATCGAGAGCTGTGTAGTGCGACTAACCCTCTGACGAAACAGTGCGGAGGATTTCTCAACGTTCTACATGTATGTTTATCTCATTTTAATGTTCATTATGTTGTTGTTTTTAAGTTTGATTTCAAATTAGCGGCATTATTTATAGTATTTGATATATATTTAATTTATATAGATTTGGGCTTGGGAGCGGTTGCTATGTGTGCGACCGCAAATTCGTAGCCAAAACAGAGATCCGGACTACGTGCTCATGCCCCTCGGATGCAGATATACATATATCATACGTTATTTTCTCATCGTTATTGTATTTTTTTTAACTTTTTCTTTATTTTACAAAACTAATACACAATGATAATAATAATCAATTTTTAAAGTTATTGGTTAATTTTTCGTTATTTATAGAATTCCCGGTTTTATTATGTATTACTTTAATTTGTTTATGTGTATATATGCCTAATAATTAAAAAAACATATGATGAAGAATTAATATAATTGATAGAAAAGAGAATTTATGGATTGTTCATATAGGGGATGATGAATTTGGATTTGGGTTTCTATTTAATAATTGGGTGAATCACTTATTCATTATTTAATATATCATAATTGTCTGTAATAAATATTTTAAATTGTACGATAATATATTTTCCATTTCACGATATTTGTATTATTGTTTTCCTTTTATGCTATGACTATTACTAAAAGTCAAGGTAGATATTTATCCTTTGTTGTTCTTTTTTTTTTTGAAATAGATACTATGTCTTTTGATTTTCTCAATTATATTTTTCATTATCGAGTGTTCACAATCCCGATGGTCCGAAGATATTGATATGTAATGATGATCTTCCTTTCTCTTTCGACAGTTGTACTGACAATGTAGTCTTTAAGGAAGTATTCCATAATGTATAAATGAATTGAGTTTTTGGTTTATTTTAGTTCAATTTTTGTCTTTTGAATATATAGTAACGCCCTGTGCATCGCACGGGAGTAAGTCTAGTATTTATAATAGTAGCAAAGCCTCCAATCCCGCCCAAACTGTCACGTCAACTAGAAGGGGCGAAATCGCCATTACATAAATTAGGATTAAACAAGAAAAAAGTTACAACATGAAAATTAACACAAACATTTGTAAATTTGTTAGAAAAGCTTGACACATCCACATCCTTCTCTTTTTCATTCCGTTTGAAAATCAAATAACACAAATGTTTTGGACAAATTTCAACAACTTAAATTTGTACTAATGAACTTTGGGCACAAATGGAATATGATCTCTATATCTAAGATGAACACGTTTATGTAACGAGGAAAGCCCTTGAACAATCGTTCTCCGGCACAAAACCTCGAGAGGTTTTAGGAAAAACCTACCTCAACCAAAAATAATTTTATTGATATTTTCTTGTTTGAATACAGAGCAATGACATAATACGAGAGTGGCTAAGTGTGTGTGTGTGTGTTACAATGGTGTGTCTAACTATATATATTTACCCTATCCTTGAATCTCAGAGTTTTGTTGAAGATCATGGCCGTTGTATAGATTTAATGGATTTGGACTGGGTCTTCATTGGCGGTTGTGGTCGAGTGGTACCTCTATATGCAGTTTCTTCCCGCTTGCTTTGAGTAAGGGTATACTCTTCTTCTTCACTTTCGTCATGAATGGTAAGGATATATCCTAGGCCATGTTTAGTGTGCGGTGGGGGAACAGGCGGTGGCTTTATTACCCCTTGCAAGAATTTGCCAAGTCCCAAGCCAGGAAAGTACCCTTTTGCTTGCATCATTCTCAAAACAGGAAGGTTTCCAGAAAACCGAAGTGCTTTGGAGTAGTCATTCTCGTTGCAAGTCTGGATGACATTTACGGTGCTATCCTTCTCAATTTCGAAACCACTGAACAATTAGTCGGAAGTGCTATGTTAAAGACAAGAAGAGATACTGACTAAACTATTATTGAAAAGAAACTGATACTCTTGTCCACAAAATGAGATTTTTAGACAAGTAGTATCTAAATTAAAAATAAACTATCATTTGTCTTTCTTGCAAGTAAAAGGAAAATGACTAAAAAAGGAAAATAAACTCTTATTGTTCTAACTTTTCCAAACTATGCCGCCGCTAGGGGCAACTCTGATGGTGCCGTTGTCAATCAAAACTTGGATTGCATTCTTCAGATTTGAGAAATCATCGGTATGGTGGCCATAGCACTGATGATAAAAGCAATAAAGGTGTGGAGCTCATCCTTCCCTCTTAGGCTGATAACCCTCCATTGGGCCCATCTTCTCGTCCTTGTGGAGGCTTTTGAAAAGCTTGCCGAGTGAGATCCTTCCGATGTCGGTGTAAGTCCTTCCCTTTCTAGTTTTAGTCAGTTGAGCATAGAGGTCTCGAATGCGGTTTTCATAATATTGCACATATGTGTTGTGCTGGAAGCGGTAGTCTTCTTCCATTTGTTCCTTAAGATCATGGTAAAGAGTACTAAGGTAGTACTTAACCCTTTCATCAACATCATCCTCTATGTGATCTTCAAGTGCATTGCATTTCTGAGTCTACGATGATTGTGGCCTTCTTGATGGCATGATGAACACAGAGTCTTCCGTTTATCTGCTTGAAAGTCCATACAATTTCGGAAGCGTCTTGATCTAGACCGTCCGCACTTCGCAGAACGTCGAAGTAGGGGATTAGGGAAAATACTTGGCACCAAACCATCCATACCCCAATAGTCCTCATGCTCGATTGGTTCAAATGTCCCCTTCCATGTCTTGTAGTATTCCCCAATGGTGTAAAATCGAGAAACGAAATCTCGACCATCAAGATGTTGTGCATGACAACATGCAAGAAGATCGGAACAAGGCATGTGATAGGCAACCCATTTACCACATGTGCAGGTACACTCATTAAGTCAGACAATCTGGATATTTCCTCCCTTATCACCCTGACGTGCGATTGTCACTTGATACACCCCCATTTCGTGATTGTTGAACCTCCTTACCTGATGTGTTGCCCCTTTCGCGGTGTTCTTCAAGTAGCGGTAATAAACTTTCTGGATGAATTGGTGTAGGGGATTGATGTTAGGGTTATTAGGATTACCTCCTAAAGCATTAAGTGAAAATCCATGCCTTACTTGAAAGTACTCCACACAACGGTAGAAGGCAGTTTCAACAATTGCTGTGATTGGCATCCCACGGGCTCCCTTCATCACACCATTGAAAACCTCAGACATGTTGGTAGTCATGATGCCATATCTGTAACCACCATTGTGTGCTAATGTCCATTTTCTGGCATCCAAATTCTGAAACCATGCAATTGCCTCGGGGTTAATTCCACAGATACTCTCTAAGATAGATTTCAATTTTCTATTTTGAGTTGCTCTACCCGCTCTCCAAAATAGATACTTCAACCCTTCCCCTCTATGCTTATCCAAGAAATTTGCTCGCATATGTCTCAAGCAAAATCGATGATGCACATTTGGCCACCACGTATCTTCAGCTATAGTTTTCAGAATGCCGAGATGACGATCAGATATCAAGCATACTTCATGACTCTTGATAATATGCTTGCAAAGAAGATATAAGAACCAACCCTAGTTGGTCCAATTCTCCTTTTCAACAACGGCAAATGCAAGAGGAAGTATACTGTCTTGGGCATCAACACCCATGGCAATCAGTATTACCCCTTTATATCTACTATGCAGGAATGTTCCATCAACAGAAATGATTGGCCGACAATGAGAGAAAGCTTCAATGCAAGGCCCAAATGCCCAGAATACCTGTCGAAACATGTGTAACTCACCGACAGGAGGAGGATGATGAGAATACTCAACAATTGTGCTCGGGTTGTATTTTTGAATAGCTGCTAGGACGTGGGGTAACCTTATATAAGATTCCTCCCAATCTCCAAAAATCTCTGCAATGCCCTTCTGCTTTCCACACCATGCCTTCTTGTAGGTAATTTCCTTTCCAAAGCTTTTAAATATGTGTGCAATAATGACTCCAACCTTGACATCTAAATCGGCCTTAATAAGACCAACAACTTCCCGACCAATAAACTTGGCATCTAGGTCGGGGTGATCTCGACTTTCTCCAGAATATAAGCAGCAATGAGGAGCCTTATACTTGGTCAGTTCCCAATAGCCAAACTTCTTCCTACTCACACAAACATAAAAATTGCCTGGATAATTTTTCAATAGACACTCAATTACCCATGTGTGAGTTGTGCTCTTTCTTACCCTGAACCGGCGATTGGTGCGAATATGGTACCTTTTTATATTCCACACCTTCGGGAAAAGGTTTGTTTTATCTTAAAGCTATAACATGGGACGCGTTAAAGTTACAACACTCATCATTATGATCTTTTATGAAACTTAAGTATTTAAAACCTTCAGGTAAATTACGGCATACATCTACATCTTTCTTTTCACCTTTAGCCATTACTACACCTAGAATTGAGGAAGAAATCGAAGAGAAAGAAAAGAACCTAAACCCTTTAAGCCTTCTTCCGATCCGTTGGGGCTAGATTTGATCTTGACACGAGTTCTATGCTTCTATGTCAGTTTTCCGAAGCTACATCAGGCTCAAGACTCTCCCAACACAATGTTCACCGAAGAACCCCGCCTACTACAATGTTGCTAGAGTGTTTTGCTATCGATTCTAGATATATTTTGATCCGTGTTGGATGTTTTTGGATCTGTCCGGATGATCAAAACTGAGAACAAAGGGGCCTTTAAATAGGCAATCTAATCTAGGGATGCAACTCTACAAAAAGTTGTCTTCAAAAGGTGTCTTTATGAATCTGGAATAGTAAGTGCACGACCTGTAAGTACCCCAATCTGGATCACCCTCTTCCGAGCACACGGGAAACACCGCAGACTCACACAATCGCAGTCTCGAAGACCCGTGACACTCAAAACCCTCAAAACCCCCAACCAAACCAAGGGAGGGACCTTTCTGGGACAAAAAAGCACAAAAGGACTTTTTAGGAATTTTTCAGAAATTGGAAAAGCAAACATGGTCCGTACGGACCTCTTTGTTGGCATGATTACTGAATCCCCTTAAAGTCCAACTTATTCCCTCAAATCCCGGGAAGCATCATTACCCCAGCTACATGGTTGATCCGTACGGACCTTTATGCATGGAAGGTTGGTCTGTACGAACCTCTTTGTTACCAGACACCATCATTGCTGAATCTTCTTAAAGTCCACATATTCCCTAAAATCGAGGAAAACCAAAAACTTGGATTACCTGGAAGGTCCGTACGGACCTTATTGCACAAATCTGAGTACTATAAATAGAGGGCTCCCCCTCCCTCATTTCACACATCTCCCTCTTCTATCCTCTCCCCCCAGCCTTCTGGCACCCCTCTAAGTCCTCTCGAGGCACTCCCGGTCCCTTTCGGTTCCCTCCGGGGCCTTCCGAGCTCCCTCGCGGTGCTCCGAAGCCCTACCGAGCGCTCCCGCGAAGCTCCCGCGCTGCCCCGAGGCACTCTCGAGGTACTCTAAGGCCCCTCGTGGTACTCCGAGGCCTTGCCTGGTCTTTCCCAAGGCGTTCCGGCTCTTTCCGAGTCAAACCGACAACTCGAATGCACGCCGAAACTCTGCCCGAGTGACCCTTGCCAACTCGAACGCACGCCGAAACTCTGCTCGAGTGACCCTTTCCATCCCAACGCACGCCGAACCTCTGTCCGAGTGATCCCTGCCATCTCAACGCACCCTCTGCCCGAGTGATCCCTGTGCCGAAACTCTGTCCGCAGACAACCGGCTCCCGAAGCAATCCTGATCCGTACCGAAACACTATTCCATCCTCAAAAACTATTCCCCAGCGGAAGACAGACACGAACCAACATTGGTAAGGCTTCCTTCCTACACTATTTCAATACATTTCAATAAAGCAGTGTACAATGTAGACATCCGACACAGCATGCATTTTTAAAAGCACATACACACACACACACAACAGTTAAAGAATATAAGGGGTACCGGAAGACTCGTTTTTACGAGGCGACTCGAGTGAGCTCTAATATTCTAATATTCTCTTCCCGAGGAGTCATCTGACCTCCGAACTCAAAAATCTCATCACACAAAAACAGTTTATTTTTAAACTGATGCCCTTTTTCAATGTTTTGGGCTTAATAAAAACGGCGTGGCGACTCTACAAAGCAAAAACACAGCGAGACACCTCCAACCGCAAACGGAACGAGCCAGATGCCGGGGCGCAAATGCGCTGCCTATCGGATTCGGGCGACTTCCCGAAAGCGAACGCACTAATGCGAGATGTGCCGGGGCCTAATCCGCGCGCGAGCCGGATCCGGGTAATTTCAGTTGGCGACTCTGCTGGGGAAAATTTTGTTTTAAAAAAACTTTTAAACAAAGCAAAAGATTTTTAAAACAATGATGAGGGTCAAACTTTCATTTTACCCCTTTCTTTAACTGTTGTGTGTGTGCATGTGCTTTACTTTTATTTTACAAAAAAAAAAATAAAAATACAAAAAAAATGCATCAATATACATCTGTGTACATACATTTAAAATTCTTCAAAAACCTCTGTTTTACTCAGAAAAAGAATTTTAGAGACCGCACACTACTCGCACTGCTGCCTCGGTTACACCGCACACTACTCGCACTGCTGCCTCGGTTACACCGCACGCTACACGCACTGCTGCCTCGGATACACTGCACACTACAACCCTTAACCCGGGGTGGTCTCAGTTGCAGTTCGTTTGGCCTTCCTACGCCTCTCGGACGCGCACGGGATCATTCCAAACATCCCATCCTAGCCAAGCGTCAATCCTGCACGTTTGAGTCTTGAGTCACACTCTGTCCAGACTCGGTTGGTTTTTACCCAGTCCGTGTCATACAGCCTGGATACATATCCCATGCCGGCCATTTTCTGAGTCAAAGCTCGGAACTCAAGATCCCTTGCGCAAGCAAAGCGATGAAAGGTCATGCTAAAATCTTGACCCGATCTTGATTTTCCGAAGCTACACCCAGACGATGTTCCGTCCCGGATATACATCAATGCTCACATGACACCATGTCATCAAGACTTTAATACGTCAGCCATGACGATATGACCCAGCCAACGCCTAACGTCACAGATCCCTTGCGCAAGCAAGGTAAAGAGAGGTCATGCCGAACTCTTGACCCGATCTTGACTCAATGGCGGGCTCGGTTCACTATTCACATGGCTAACGCATTAAAACGAATATGACAGGCTCGATCCTTAGGTTCAATTTTTCTTTTAGGAAACCGCTTGCCCTATAGGACCCTCGTCCGGGGCTGTCCACCCTGGGATGTCGAAATACAGGTGCAAAACGAGGGGCTTATAGCCGCACAGATGGTCTCCACTGACCCAGGATCTAGCATAGTTGCGAAAAAGAAGAGCGATCTTTTCCAACCTACCTAGGACTCTGAGAAAACATGTTTTAAGTAAATTAAAACAACAAAATAAAATACAATAAAAATAAATAAAAGAAGCGGAAACCACATGTCACGTGAGCTTTCCCCCTTTTATCCCGAACGGCCTTCCCGTGTCTAAACCTTGCCCGTCACCCCCTCCAGCGAACCGAGAGTGGTTGAGAATACCCGGGAGCTGCCTTTTCAGTATCGAGGTCACAAGGTCCGATAGCCCTTCCAGCCCAACGGTCCGCATCGTCCGCTACTCCATGACGGGATCAACAGATAACAGTGAGGGAAACGGAACCCCACCACTAAGGAACCTTCAGACAATGGAGGAGGTGCTGCGAGCCTTCGAAACTATCAAGAAGAGCCAAGAAGAGCGCAAGCCCTGGATCGTAGACACCTGCGTCTTCAAGGAACCGCGCAGCCTCCCAACCTGATGGAACCTTCATTCTCATAGAAGACGAAGAAATACCGGCTCCCCCGGTTTCTCAATGCTATCGCAGTCCCGCCTCCGCCAAGCTACGAGATCCCAAAGCAACGCAGCGGCTCTCGCTCAAAGCTCCCTCGGGCATCGGTTAAGCGGCTCCGACATGCCCGCCTCGGCACGATCGGTTTCCCGGCTCGCACACCAAGCTCGGTATCAACAAAGCACACATACGTGCTCGCTTCCGCGTATCCCAATGCATCTCGGTATCCCCTGTGATTCAATCCTCTCGCCTCTATACGAGCCTCGCAGCCATAACCAAAAATCCACATGCTTACCTGGGACAGGCATCCCAAGCGGATATCCCGACATCTCAAGCCTACCACCCGCTAGTCTGCCACTTGGGGCTAATGAAACATTTCCCCAATTCCAAAACACAACCCTTAGCGGACCTGGCAATCACGCCCTTAACTTCAACACTCCAGGGTATGGGTTGGTATATACTCAATTACCTCCCCAAGACTCCCGAATGGCGATCCCATCAGCCAATCCACCTCCATCTTCGGTTTCCATCCCTGAAAACGGTAACCTACCTCAACCTGCCGATCCCCACATGGCTTGACTGATCGAGCAAATGAAGGACATGCAAGGCAAGCTAGCCAGTTCTCGGAAGGACTCCCTCCTGCCCACTGATCCAAGCAAGGTGGTCCCGCTCCCTCCGAAATTCAGGATGCCAGAAATGGAAAAGTTTGACGGGACAGAATGCCCAAAAACACACATAGACACCTATGTCTTGGGTATGAGAGCCAAAGGGGAAATCCCTCAACAAATGGCGGATCACTTCCAGCATTCTCTTAAGTCCACATCGCTAAGGTGGTTCCTCAACGTAAAGGCAGAAAACCGCTCCACATGGGACCAAATCAGCGAGATCTTCCTTGAGAAGTACCGCGCCAACCTTGAGTGGGAGACAAACCGCCACGATCTGCAAGCCACCGAGCAAAAGGATGATGAACCAGTAGGCAAGTTCTACAAAAGATGGAACTGGAAGCTTAGTGAGATAATGGATCCACTTTCCAAAGAAGAGCAGATGGACATCTTCCATTCTTGCCTCAAGCCATCTCTGAGGACCTTGATTAGCCATCACTTCTATCCGGATCTCCGTGCCATGGTCAACGCCGGAACTAAGTTTGAGAAGGCTCTGAGCCTTCAGAAGACAACAGCAGCCCCTGCTCCACCTACTCTTCAATGAAGAAATCGAGGTGCCGGACCTAATCGATTTTGTTTCTGATAACTCTATGATAGCCATGATCGGGAACGGTGACACAAAGCCTTTCAAACCCTGCCTCCTATCAAGCTCATTGCCACTCAATAACTGGGCCACCTTCTCCGGACCCACCGCCAGCAAAAAGGACATGATCGAACAACTTGGTCTGACCCCTAGAGTCCTAGAGTCCAGTGTCAAAACCCATCCTGAGTCCATTATCTTTGAATTCAAGTCTCTCGAGTCATCTGATGGCCTCACGCCAGAAGATTACGAACTCATTGCCAATAATGTATTCCCGTATGCTCTTAATGAATGCTTCGATCTTTCCGAGTATCCTCTCATTGCATCTTTAACAACTGATAAATTAACTAACACACAAACAGTTAATAACGATTCACTTGATAAAGAAGCAGACACATTAAACGAACAATACATTAAGCACATCTTTAAGCATGTTGTCAAACGAGAGAAAAACCGGGCCCAAGCTGCCGAGGAGGTTTTAACCAAAGTGAATTTGGGAACTGCTGAAGAGCCAAAAGAGACGCAAATCGGAAGTTTCTTCACCGGCACAAAGCAAGACGCATTGACTGTACTGCTTAAAGAGTTCGTGGACGTGTTCGCTTGGTCTTACCGAGACATGCCCGGATTAGATCCAAACATTGTAGAACATTGGATCCCCTTGAATCCCGAGGCTAAGCCCATCAAGCAAAAGCTACGCCGAATCAAGCCAGAATGGTCTTTACAAGTCAAAGAAGAGATCGAGAAGATGCTCCGCGTCGGCTTCATCAGGGTGATCGGGTACCCTACATGGCTCTCCAACATAGTCACGGTCACCAAGGCCAACGGAAAAGTGCGCTGCTGCGTGGACTTCCGAGATCTCAACAAAGCAAGTCCCAAGGACGTTTTTCCACTACCAAACATCGACATGTTGGTAGACACTACAACCAATTTCGAGGTCAAGTCCTTCGTGGACGGGTTTGCCGGCTACAATCAAATAAAAATGGCCGAAGAAGATCAAGAAAAAATAGCCTTCACAACCCTCTGGGGAACCTACTGCTACACAGTGATGCCGTTCGGACTAAAGAACGCTGGGGCTACCTACCAACGGGAAGCCACCGCCCTCTTCCACGACATGATCCACAAAGAGATCAAAGTGTACGTCGATGACATGATCGTCCACTCAAAGGGATCAGATGGACAACATCTCACAGACCTGAGAAAGTTCTTCGATCGCCTCCGAAAATACTCGATGAGGTTAAACCCTGCCAAATGCACATTTGGGGTCAGCCGAGGCAAAGTCTTGGGATACATGGTCATCGAGTGAGGCATCGAGGTTGATCCTCAAAAGATCAAGGCCATCATCGAAATGAGACCACCGCAAACTCAAACAGAGGTGAAAAGCTTCATGGGCCGCCTGCAGTATATCAGCCGCTTCGTCAATCAATTGACCTCCATGTGCGAGCCAATCTTCAAACTAATGAAGAAGAATGCCGACGTCGAATGGAACTCAGAATGCCAAGATGCCTTTGAAAAAATAAAGGCGTACCTTGTGAGTCCTCCGATTCTCTATCCTCCCCACGAGGAGAAGCCACTGTTGCTATACCTAACTGTGACCGATACCGCAGTTGGAGCCATGCTCTGTCAAGAAAAGAAAGAGTCACGAGTCGAGAACGCCATCTACTTCGTCAGTCGAAAGTTTTAAGCCAGTGAACTCAACTACTCAGCCCTCGAGAAAACCTGCGCAACTCTAGTATGGGTCATCGGAAAATTACGACACTACATGCAGTCGCACACGGTGCACTTGGTTTCCAAAATGGACCCCGTCAAATACCTCTTCGACAAACCATCTCTGTCAATGAGGCTCGCCAAATGGTCTTTCTTCCTAGCGGAATTTGACATCAAGTGCGTGAACCAAAAGTCAATCAAGGGAAGGGCAATGGCCGAACAGCTGGCTGACTTCCCAATCGACGAGGCTCGAGGCCCCGAACCACAATTTCCAGATGAAGGAATCTTCGCACTCGGAGGCGAAAATCGATGGCAACTGTTCTTCGATGGAGCAGCCAACAAAAAAGGAAACGGCATCGGTATGCTCTTGGTCGATCCCAAGGATGAGTACACCCCAATCGCCATAAAGCTCAATTTCGAGGTAACCAACAATGCCGCCGAATACGAAGCCTGCGCCGCCGGACTACAGGCCGCACTCGAAAGGAACGTCCAGAAACTCGAGGTCTATGGGGACTCAGCCCTGATCATCAACCAAGTTTCCAACAAGTGGAAAACCATAGACCCAGGCTTGCAAAAATACCACGCCTGCATGGAGGACCTCATCACACAATTCGAAGAGGTCACCTTCCACTACTTGCCGAGAGACCGAAATCGATTTGCAGATGCCTTAGCCACCTTGGCTTCACTCGTGGAAATCCCCGAAGGAAAAGCAATCAAGCCCTTCAAAGTCGGACGAAAGGAAATCCCTGCCTACTGTTGCGAGAGAAAAACCGGGCCCAAGCTGCCGAGGAGGTTTTAATCACATCAATTTGCGAGATTGCTGAGGAGCCAAAGAGACGCAAGTCCGAAGCCATGGTACAATCAGATCTTCCAATACCTCAAGAGCATCATGGACCTAAAACGCCTCGCCTCTCACTTTGTCATCCTTGGGGACATGCTGTACAAGAAACGCTACCAAGGACCACTCCTACGCTGCATCAGTCAGGAAGAAGCAAGCGAGCTCATGAACGAAGTCCACAATGGGGCTTGCGGTCCCCACATGAACGCTCGGGCCCTAATGCAAATCATTCTCCGGATGGGCTACTACTGGATCTCCATGGAGGCAGACTGCATCCACTTTGTCCGAAGCTGCGACAAGTGTCAACGGTTCTCCAACCTCAATCATCTACCTTCTCACGATCTCTACTGCATGACTACGCCCTGGCCCTTCGCCACGTGGGGAATCGACGTCATTGGAAAAATTGCTCCGCCATGCAGCAACGGCCACGAGTTCTTCTTGGTAGCCATCGACTACTTCACCAAATGGGTCGAAGCCAAGTCTTACAAGGTTGAAATTACCCGATCTTTTTTCGCGCGCGGGCGGGGGGCGCGGAAAAGGCGGTTGTCTTTCGCGGAGGGGTTGGTGTCTGAGACCTCGCTTCATGGGAAGGAACAAAATGAGGAGTCGCCACGCGGTTTTTGTATTTTGAGCCCAAACGTTGAGAAACGGCTTTTGTGAAAAGGTGTCGTTTTTATTGGTAGCAAAAACTTAGGAAAAGGCTTTGAAAAAAGGGATCATTTTTATTGGCAAAGAAAAACGAGTAAAAAGCTTTTTGTACCGGAGATTGTTAGGTTCGGAGGTCGTTACGTTTCGGGTAGAGTATTACGAGATCGCCCGAAACGCCTCGCATGACGAGTCTTTCTACCTTTCTCGAAATCGTGTGTGTGTGTGTCTTTTGAAATGGGGGGCTTGGATGACAAGCTTAATCTTGGTTTGAATGACAAACGTTGATTAGGTGACTTTTAAAAAGACGAGCGTTTGAATGACAAACGTCGGTTTTGAGTTTGAAATGAGCGTTTGCGTGGTAAACGTTGATTTTGAACCGTGCGAGTCATTGTTAACGTTTTTTACGGGAAAAATGCGTATTAAATGATTTTAAGTGTCAAATGGCGGCTTTGAGTTTGAAGATGAGCGTTCGGAGGCCAAACGTCATTTCGCGCGTTTTGAAAGAGAGTTCGACGGACGAACTCCGGTTTTGAACCGGGCATTACATTGTTAACGATTTTTACGGGAAAAATGCGTATTAAATGACATGCGATCAACGAATCGGGTTGCGACTCGGACTTTGAAAAGTAAATACTATCACAATCCAAACGGATCGGACTTGTAAATGACAGTATTTAAAGCGGTGTCAACGGAATCAAACGATCCGGATTCGTAAATGACGATCGACGAGGCCAAACGGCTCGGAATTGTAAATGACGATCAACGAGGCCAAACGGCTCGGAATTGTAAATGACGATCAACGAGGCCAAACGGCTCGGAATTGTAAATGACGATCAACGGATCGATCGATCCGGAATGGTAAATGACATAAAAGTAAACGGAACGGGGTCGGAATGCCGTTTTAACCCGTGATTACTTCTCTTACGGAAAGAGAAGAGGATCGAGGGGCTAAAACGTATCGGACCCCGTTAGACGGAGGCGTCTACGTTTTGATAACGACGTTCGAAACGGTTATAGCGACTGGCGCGTAAACCGAGACGGAACGGGAGATTTAGAGAGAGGGAGTTATACCTATGGCTAGGGTCGACTCCTTTGGCTCGGGAGGTGTGTACGGGACACGGAAAGTGATTTGAAAGGTTGTTTCGAAGTTGTAGGGTGCGTATTTGATCGAAATATGAAGGTTTCACACGAATCGAGACAGAACGGGAGCTCGGGAGGGGTGAAAACCAGTTTGGACCGTGGGGGTGGTGAAATTTTGGTGTAAAATTCCTCTCTATTTGGCTTTGACAGCCATTTCTATTTATAGGTGAAATTTGCAGTAGGAGTCCGGACGGACTTGGCCTGAATCCAGGGGGTTTTGTGGTATTTTGGGAATTTGAAGGACTTCTTTGGCAATTTCGGAAAATGTGCACAGTGAGTCCGTAGGACTTGGCTTGCAAACCAGGGGCATTTTGGTCTTTTCCCTTTGAAATTGATTGAAGGGTGACTAGAGGGAGGTGGCATGGCTGCCACGTGCCCTCTGAGTCACCAGCTGAGGTGCAAGATTGTTCCCCGGTCCCGGTTTTGTCCGTTTTTTAAAATAACAGTTCGGGAAATGTCCGAAACGCCCGGAAAGTGCCGGAAAATGCGTTTTCGGGGAAAGCCATACTTTTACGTGAGATGTCACGTGCTAAGTATGGTTCGACGTCGGGATGCACGCGATCCGGGACGTCTCGTTGGCACGGCAACGGGGAGTTTAACGAGTTCCGGTTAACCTGGAGCGGGCCAGTTAACGGATTTTGGTTAACTTTCTGACGGATTTGGATGATCCGGATTTGGGTACTTACAGTTAGCCCCTCAGCGACGTCTCCTCCGAAGGAGGTGGGGTCGTTGAAAAAGATAAGGATCCAAATCGGGATGCCTTACTTTGAAAGAGACCTGGGCGGTCAGCTGGCTGGACCCTTAGTGAAAAGGATTCCTACGTATCCCGAGCGGGAATCAAGCCGATCGTAGTTTGAAAAGGGGCAAGGGCCGCGCATGGGGACCTTGACCTGAGCGAGACTATTAGGAGGCGTCTAAACCTGGATGAGACCATTCGCGAGGTGCCTGTACCTGAATGGAGACTGTTAGGAGGCGTCTGAACCTGAGAGGAGACCATTCGCGAGGTATCGGAACCTGAATGGAGACTATTAGGAGGCGTCTGAACCTGGGACTTCTGAAACCTTCGAGGGCGTGTGGCGCCTCAAACCGGAGTTGCGATGCTGACGAGGGCGTTCGTGCCTTGGGTGATGGGCTTATTGCTGTTGCCAGTTTTATCCTGCTGGGGATGAGCGTTCGGGCTCACCTTGATGGTCGAAGAGGGATTGTTGCGAGGCATTCGTGCCTTGGGATTAGGGCTTATTGCTGTTGCCGGAGAGGTGGAACGATCGGGCTTACGACTGGCGTCCGGGGAGATGAATGCTCACTTGCTGAAGTGAAAAGGTGTCCGGGCTTACGAGGATGGCCGAACAGGGATTGTTGCAAAGAGTTCGTGCCTTGGGATTCGGGCTTATTCTTTGCGGAGAAGAGGATCATTTGCAAGGCGTTCGTGCCTTGGGGTTCGGGCTTATTGTCAGTTTGAGACGAATCGTTTGTTTGCGGCGTTCGTGCCTTGGGGTTCGGGCTTATTGTGCCGTGCTGGAGAGATGGATTTGCTGCAAGGGCGTTCGTGCCTTGGGGTTCGGGCTTATTCTTTGACTGGGAGAGATGGTTGCTTTGCAAGGCGTTCGTGCCTTGGGGTTCGGGCTTATTGCTGTTGCCGGAGAAATGACTGTTGCAAGGCGTTCGTGCCTTGGGGTTCGGGCTTATTGCTGTTGCCGGAGAGGGATGAACAGCGAAGGTCTCGATAGGAGAGTGTAGGTCGGACTGAGAAGGTCGGGATTGATCGTTTGAGATGGGACCGTGAAAGGTCGAGATTGGGGATTGAATCGGACCGTGGAAGGTCGCGATTAAGACTTTGAAATTGGACCGTGAAAGGTCGCGGTTTAGGATTTGAAATCGGACCGTGAAAGGTCGCGGTTGAGAGTTGGAATCGGACCGTGAAAGGTCGCGATTGAGACTTGAAATCGGACTGTGAAAGGTCACGATTGAGATTTGAAATCGGACCGTGAAAGGTCGCGATTGAGATTTGGAATCGGACCGTGAAAGGTCGCGATTGAGACTTGAAATCGGACCGTGAAAGGTCACGATTGAGACTTGAAATCGGACCGTGAAAGGTCGCGGTTGAGATTTGAAATCGGACCGTGAAAGGTCGCGATTGAGATTTGAAATCGGACCGTGAAAGGTCGCGATTGAGACTTGAAATCGGACCGTGAAAGGTCGCAATTGGGGCTTGAAATCGGACCGTGAAAGGTCGCAATTGGGGCTTGAAATCGGACCGTGAAAGGTCGCAATTGGGGACTTGAAATCGGACCGTGAAAGGTCGCGATTGGGGACTTGAAATCGGACCGTGAAAGGTCGCGATTGAGACTTGAAATCGGACCGTGAAAGGTCGCGATTGAGATTTGGAATCGGACCGTGAAAGGTCGCGATTGAGATTTGAAATCGGACCGTGAAAGGTCGCGATTGAGATTTGAAATCGGACCGTGAAAGGTCGCGATTGAGACTTTAATGGTGAAGACCATTATTAAATTTTAACGTCGGGAGACGGAATAGTAACTTGGAATGTCCGGAGACATGGTTGAACGTTTGAATGTCAAACGTCAACTGGACTGAATTTAACGTCAGGAGGCGAGCGTTAGTGAGAACTAACTTTAATTTATCCTCGGGGGATAGGGTGTTAGAAATGTCTAACTGGGGGAAATTTTACACTTTTGGGGGCCAAAAGTGGTAAAATTGGAATTGCCAAAAGGCGAGGGCAAAAGGGGCAAAAATTATTCTGGTGCAGTAAGAGTCCGGTCGGACTTTTACTGAATTTCCAGAATCTTTTTAATGCCGAGGCTGGGGAAGGAAGAAGCCATTTTCTTCCATTATTGCCGGCGAGAGAGGAGAGAAAGGAGAGAAAAATCCAACCTAAATTGCAAGGTTTGCTCGAATTTGTGAGGGAAAATCGCTATGGAGGGTGAGAAGGAGGACCAATGGCTCGCCGCGGAAGGACCGATGACGAAAGGACTCGATTGGTTCGGACCATTCGAACCACCACTCTTCCATTGAATCCGGCGGAGTTTTATCCGGCGAGGGACCGCCACAACTCCAAGGGAGGGATCGAAAGACACGTAAGTTTCCTACAAATTCCATTAATTTCAAGAATGTGCATTCTTTAAATGTTAGAAATTTGTTAGGAATGAACTTAGGGATTTTGGTGCCCGATTTGGGGCTTTTGACTTTGCTATGAACATTTGTCGAAATTGACTAGGATGTAGTTCAATTGACATCATGGGTAGATGACATAAAAATTTTGGTTGCAAAATTCCATGTCTAAATGCATTTTCCAAAATTAAAGTAGCTTTAATTCGGGACGGAGCGAAATTTTCGAAAAATTCGAAAGAATTTGAAAGTTCCGGATTCGACGGAGTTTTCGAAATATTTTGAAAGTTCCGGATTCGACGGAGTTTTCGAGATGTTTTGAAAGTTTCGGATTCGACGGGGTTTTCGAAATGTTTTGAAAGTTCCGGATTCGACGGAGTTTTCGAGATGTTTTGAATATACGTAGGAAGTGAATGAGAACCGTATCTGCATTGCATCCTTTTGACATGCGTTGTTGCATTCTGTTGACGTTGCTTCTGTCTTGTTTGTCTGCAGGGGACAGGGACGGTTAGTACTCATAACCAGAAGAGTCGGGGTGCCTTTGAGGCGGTGCAGGCATTGTGGGGCCTTATCCCGGACGTAGCTCGAGAGGAGAGAGAGTCCACTTGGCAGTGGTGATTGATTCGGGTTAGGGTTGGGTTTATCGGTCTTTGTGGCGGCGGCAGTGATACGCCGAGGCGGAGTCCATGTATGTCGCAATGAGCGCCGACGGTGGGATACGACCCACACTTTCCATTTCGAGATGGGGGAGCGACGGTGACTCCCACGGATTTTGCCGCTATCACTTGGGTGGCCGTCTTATGGCAACACGGCGGTGTGGGTTGATGGTTACACCACGGAGCTTGGTTATGCAGGCTGCCTGGGTTTTGACATTACCGATGCCGGGGGCTTAGGCATTCGGTACAGGCCGATGGAGAATCATTTGAGGAAGGGTCGCCGATTGCTCTGGCTGGGTCCTTGAGGATGACCGCGGAGCGTCTGGCTCGAGGGTTCCTTTGGTTTGCGCTATCAGCGGACTTTGTTCCCGACTTCCGAGGCACGTCTTGTCACTTCCCTCTGCTCGGGTCGTGGTAGACTTGGATGCCGTGAGGGGTTTGCGTGGGGGAGGCTAGGCTGGCCGAGCTCTACCGCTCTCTGGACAGGTTCTCGCGGGGAGAGGAGCACTCATTTGGCGCTTCACGCCTTTGTCTTGGATGTAAGTTTACGTGCTTTTTCTCTTCCTTGCCTCTTTTATGTACTCGTATGTATACGCTTTGTAGGCGACATAACTTTCCATTCTCTTGGCGAGTGCAGTGCTACGAGGTGTTCGATCCGCGAGCTTGGGACATCAAGGAGCCGTACCGTCCCTGTTCCCTGCCATGCTTGAGGTTTGGCGAGAAGAAGGCGAAGAGGGCGGTCTCTTCGAGAGTTGGCACTCGAGTGTCGTACGAGGAGATATCTCGGCGGCGAACACAGGTTCTCGAGAGGATCCAGTGACACAGTGGAGACAGGGTTTGATCATGTCGCGGTGCGGTGCCGGCGAGACTACACGGCGGCGGAAGCTCTGGTGGGACTTCACCGTGACGCCATGTATTTGGGGGAGAGGGTGACCCGTCGGCATAGGCGGGGTCTCTTCCATTGGTGCCGGTGGATCCTCCTTTGTACATGCGGCATCCCGGGAGATGCCGATTGATGATGGAGAGGGTACCTTCGGGGCGTGTACTTCACCGAGTACATCATAGCGGGGGCCGCCTATGATGTTTTCTTGAGATGAGGTGAGGAGCCCGCAGTGCGGCATAGAGAGGGCGAGGTCCCTGGAGGTCCTCGAGATTTTCCGACCCCGCGAGCTAGGCTAGCGTACGAGGGGTTTGGATGGTTCGCGTAGGCGACTTGTGATCCGCTCCGGCGGGCCGAGACCACGATACGGGGCGGACCCCAATGCTTCGGTGAGCACCTTTTTGATTTTACGCATTTGATAGTAGCATTACGCACATGATGCATACGTACTTTCTGTTCGCTTTCGATGATTTTCTGGTTCGCGAGGTTTCGGCCGTACGTATAATGAGGCCGTGAGGGAAATTTGGTGGACGGGTGGTCCGCCTACGCTAGGAGGCTCGTGGAGTTCATGCGGTGCGGTTCCGGAGGAGCGTGGACGTCCGTGATCGGGGGCCGCCTAGGCCGGGGTTCGCCTGCTCCCACGGTGGTGGGAGGACTTCACGCGGGGTTTGGCCGGTTCGCGGGCGAGCAGGATTTGGAGCTCCTTCTTCTGCGCACTCGGGCGCGAGAGGGGAGTCCTCGAGTTCGCGTACTCCGAGGAGGCCCTTTGCCTATTCCCATTTGGAGGAGTTCGGCGAGTTCTGTTTGCGACGGATCCGGCGGCGGCGGAGCGGTACGTCGAGTGTACGGATGACGAGCGGGACTCGAGTAGTCCCCTTTTCTTGCTTTCTTTCTTTACTTGCTTTGTTTAGACAAAATGCATGTATTTAATCGGGAACAAATTTTGATTTGAAATATATTTGCAAAAAGGCGCCCGTGGGGCGGAACACACTTTCGCATATTTATTACGTGATCACCTTACATTATTTTTGGCAAATAAGCAAATAGGTTAATCAAAAATAAATAAAAAGGAGAAATGCATTAAAAATTGAACGGGTCAAAAATTAAGCATGTATGCACTAATTTTTAATTATTTGCTGCTTGTTGCACGAGCCGGGCGGAAGGGATATTGACATTGGTTGAATGAAATCGGGGGCGAGCACGCGAGATTTCATAGGAGTGAAACGAGGGCATGGTTTGGAAATGTTTCCAATTTTAAGGCGGTAGGCTGCGAGTTGACCAAGTCAAGCTAAAGCGAGAGGAGTCGGCGTAGGACTAGAAGCGAATTTTCGAGATTCTTTAAATTGCGGTTTCGGCTTTGCAATTTGTAAGAAGCTGCGCATTGTTTTTGCTCATTACGGTGAATTCTTTTCCATTTCTTAAGGTTTTCTTCACCTTCGACATGGCTCCACTTTCCCAAGTTATCGTCTCGGATGCAAGAGCGATATTTGGACAACTTTCGGTTGTGGGTACGGAACCACACGAGGCGAGAACAAAAGGTTTTCGAAGGCATTACGGGATTAAATCTGTTTGGGCTTTGAAGGAGCTCATGCTAGATTGGGATCTTTTGAGAGCCGCGTCTCGGTTGCAGGACGTAAGGAGGAACGTGTACGGCTTTTCGTACAATGAAGTCACTCCTACGTTTGAAGATTTCCGGGCCATTCGGGAGGACACGAGGACGGAACGGCTAGTTCTTCCGTATCTTTGGTGGCATGGCCACCGTTGAGAAGCTAGTGTCTTTGTTGGGTATCTCTATTTGGAGAAGCATACGGGATGCCTGACTGAGGATACCGATTACGTTGACATTTTGGGGCTTGCCCAGAAAGATTTGCGGGCTGAGGGGAGCGTCTTTTCGTGGGATGCGTTTGCTCTGTGCGCGATTGCTACTCTGTTCACATTCACGTCTGCAGGTGTGTGCCATCACGGTGTCTTGGACACAGTGAGGCGATGCGGAGTGGAGGAGACATCGTGCCATTGGTCTTGGGCGAGACGTTCACAGGCATAGGCCGGATGGCGGCCGTAGCCGATACGTGTGGGGAGGGAGTCCCGCTATGCGACCATGTGGTTGAGGGAGAGGCTGCGAATGATGCACGAGGTGCGATGTCTGTGACGCTTGGTCTTTCTCGCGGCGTCCTCTGGTGATAGGGGCAATCGAGTGCAGTGGAGCTCTGGATGGCCGGACTTTGCACGCATCACTTGCGATGGTGGAGTTCCCCATTGGAAGTTATAGACTTGTAGGACCGCTCGGGAGGGTGCTGTTGATCGTCGGAAGTCTGGGCTGTCTCGGGACGTCTTTCTATATTCCATCATTGGTTACTGCGGCGATGCGAGGCTGGAACAGTGCCCAGGCGATGCGAGTTATCTTGCTACCTTTGAGGTGGGATCTCTGCGGATGGAGGATCCTTCGACGCTATTGCGATCACCGGTGGTGGCAATACACGTCCTTTCTGCCCGGGGTTCTCTTTCACCGGAGAGAGGGCATTATTCTCACGACGATATACGGCTGAGTACGAAGAGTGTATGGGGGAGACACGGATGGCTATCTTGTGGAGACGGAGTGAGCTGTTGGGTGCGATCACTGGACGGCTCGACCTTGAGGAGGACGAAGCGAGGGCTAACCACAGGGAATCGTGCGGCGATGCCATGGCTGATTATGTGGCAGAGTGCGATCGGGAGGCCAATCAAAGCACTATGATGATGGCTCGAAGCGAGGCGGCTCGAGACGAGCTAGAGAAAGGGCTGTGTTGACGGCCGCGAGGCTTGACGGAGGCGTCGGGAAGAGTCCACAGGCCGGGTAGAAGGCCTAGGAATATTTCTGCGAAGGTGAAGAACACTCGCCGGGAAAAGGGAAGGGGAAGAAGGATGAAGGACCTAGTACGGGAAACTAGGTTGACCTTCTTTGTCCCGGAAGTATCCATCCATTGTCATTGCGAGACACATTAATTGATTAATGTTTTATTGTAGTTTTGCTAGCGTGTAGCGAGTCAAGAGTTGACCGTGCTTGAACTCATCAAAGAATGTTTTAACCGTTATGAATTTGTAGGTTAAATGAAAAGAGTTTTTCGAAACACAAGCAATTGATGCTTATTGTATTTTTTTGTTTTTAGACCGAACCAAAGATGGCTGCCTACGTTCCCCTTTTACAATTGGACTAAGGGGCTCGAGGTCACAAGTAGTTCGACACTTTAGGTGAATTTGAGAAAAACAAAGACAAAAGAAGTGCGACCACATTTTTTACACGGATCATTAGCGGGAATGTATCCGGTTGGGTATTACTCTTTTAGCACTTTAATTTGCGGGGACGGTGTATGGGGAAGGAGAGTTGACTCGTGCTCTTCCTCAAACGAAGTATCTGCGGAGCTTGCTTCCGTTCACGGGGTTAACGAAAGGGTTTCCGTCCAAGTACGCTAGCTTCATGGCTCCTCGGAGAAGATTCTTTGTACCACGAACGGTCCTATCCGGTAGGCTCCCACTTTCCGAGGGGATTGGTGCAACGTAGGAGGCTTTTCCTTTAGCACCAAGTCGCCTTCTACGATGTCTCGGATCTTGACTTTCTTGTCGAATGCTCGTGCCATTACGCTGCTGGTAGGCTCGAGTGTGTTCCATGGCTTTCAGTCTGCGCTCGTCGAGTAGAGCAAGTTCATCGTGACGGCTCTGTAGCCATTCGACTTCATTGATCCCGTTTTCCAAGAGGACTCGGAGGGATGGAATTTCCAATTCCACGGGTAACATCGCTTCCATTCCATAGGTAAGTGCGACGGAGTCTCCCTGTGGCGGTTCGGCGATGTTCGGTATCCCGAGAGGGCTAGATGTAGCTTTTCGGGCCGGTCCAGACCTGCAGTGGTCATCTTTCGATTATCATGGCGAGAGTCTTGTTGTTTGCCTCTCTTGCACCATTGGTTTGTGGTACGTAAGGAGAAGACTTGTGACGTGTGACTACGAATTCGGTCGGTAGTTGGTCACAATCTCCTTCGAAGTGAGTCCCATTGTCGGAGATGATCTCGTTGGGCACTCCGTATCGGCACATGATGTTCTCTCGGATGAACTCGGCCACCTTCTTAGAATTCGGTACCTTGTACGATGCGGCTTCTACCCATTTGGTGAAGTAGTCGGCTGCGACTAAAATGAACTCGTGACCATTGCTCCTGGAGGAGTGATCTTGCCGATGACGTCGATTCCCCATGTGGCGAAAGGCCGTGGCGTAGTCATGCGGTAGAGTTCGTGAGGAGGGATGTGATTGAGGTTGGAGAACCGTTGACATTTGTCGCGGCTTCGGACGAAGCGGATGCGATCTGTTTCCATTGATATCCAATAGTATCCCATACGGAGAATGATGCATGTCAATGCTCGGGCGTTCGTATGCGGACCGCGGGTTCCGTTGTGAACTTCGTTCATTAGCTTCGGCGGCTTTTTCTTTGTTTACACAGAAGGAGTGGCCCTTGGTGGCGCTTCTTGTACAACATACCCCCAGAATGACGAAATGGGATGCCGGGCGTTTTAATGCCATCATGTTTTGGCTTTGATCCCTTCTTTGTATTTTCCATCTTCACTTGTGAAGGAAGCTTCTCCGTTTTGGAGTGCTTGGTAAATTTGATTGTACCGGGGTTCGTCGATCGTTTCTTTTTCTTTTCGATCTCACGGCCAATAGGCGGGTGTTTCCGTCTGCCTATTACGAGGGGTTTCTTGCTTTCCCTTCGGGAATTTCGACAAGAGAGGCGAGGGTTGCCGGGCGTCTGCGAGCGGTTCCTGTCTCTTGGCAAATAGTGAAAAGAGATGTCCTTGGGCGAAGGCAATGAGCTCCTCCGTATGCGCGTGGTACTTGAAGGCGGAATCTACCGTCTTCCATTTGTTGGATACTTGATTGATGATCAATGCTTTGAGTCTCCATATACATCCGGCTCTAAGATGTTGCGCTCGAGGGCGGCTTCCAAACCTGCTTGCACGAGGCTTCGTATTCTGCTGCATTGTTGGTTGCTTCAAAATTCGACTTGATGGCTATGGGAGTATGCTCGTCCTTGGGATCGACAAGGAGCATTCCAATGCCATTCCCCTTCTTGTTGGCTGCCCCATCGAAGAAGAGTTGCCGGCGGTTTGCGGTTGTCAAGTGAAAAGATTCCGTCGTCAGGAAATTGCGGATCGGGACCCTTAGGTTCCTTTGCTCGGGAAGTCGGCAAGGCGATGCGCCATTACTACGCCCTTTGTTGATTTTCGACCATGTACTTGATGTCGAACTTCGGCCGGGAAGAATGACCACTTGGCTAGCCGCATTGACGGGGATGGCTTGTCAAAGAGATATCGGACGGGGTCCACTTTGGAGACCGGGAGCAGAATGCTTGCATGTAGTGTTTCGGTTTCCCGACTACCCATACCAAGGCGGTACAAGTTTTCTACGATCTTTGAGTAGTGAGTTCACTTCCTTGAAGCTTTCGGCTTACGAAGTAGATTGCATGCTCAACCTTGGAATCTTTTGTTCTTGTGCCGGCATTGCTCCGATTGAGCGTGTACATTGCGTCGGATACGGGAGTAGTGGCTTGTCTTCATGTGGCGGAGCACGAGGGTGGGGGATTAACCAAGTAGGTCTTGATCTTCTCGAAAATTTGTTTGGCACTCGGAGTCCCATTTGATGTCGGCATTCTTTTCATCGGTTTGAACATGGGCTCGCGAGAGAGATGTCAAGCCCGGTTGATGAAGCGGCGATGTGCTTGAAGTCTTCCCATGAAGCTCTTTACTTACGTCGGGGTTTGAGGCGGCTTCATGTCGATGATGGCCTTGATTTTCACAGGATCGGCCGATACCTCTTTTACGTAACCATGTACCCCGGTACCTTGCCGCGCTTGACGCCGAAGGTGCACTTTGCCGGGTTTAGCCTCATGGAGTGTTTTACGAGTACATTGAAGAACTTCCTCGGATACGTCATGTCTTTGCATGTCGATCCCTTGGAGTGGATGATCATGTCGTCGACATATACTTCGATTTCTTTGTGTATCATGTCATGGAAGAGAGTGCATTGCGGCCGTAGTAAGTAGCCCCGGCGTTCTTTAGGCCGAACGGCATGGCCAGGTGTAGCAGTATGTCCCCATGGAGTGGTGAAGGCGATCTTGGCACGATCCTCCTCGGACATCTTGATACGGTTGTATCCGGCGAACCCGTCCACGAAGGACTTTACTTCGAAATTTGCCGTGGTGTCGACCGGCATGTCGATGTTAGGCGGTGGGAAATCATCTTTAGGGCTGGCCTTGTTGAGATCCGGAAATCCACGCGGCATCGACCTTTCCGTTGGCCTTGGTGACCGTCACGATGTTGGAGAGCCAAGTCGGGTACTCAATCACTCGATGAAACCAACTCGGAGCATTTTCTCAATTTCTTCTTTAACTTGCAAGGACCACTCTGGCTTGATCTTGCGCGGCTTACATTTGGCAGGCTTGGATTCGGGATCCGGGGAATTGTGCTCCACGATTGAGGGATCGAGTCTGGCATGTCTGGTATGACCGGGCGAACACGTCAACATACTCCGGAGGAGGCTTATCGGGGCTTCTTTTACGCATCGGCGAAGAAAGCGCCCCAGCTTGTGTCTCTTTAGGCTCTTGCAGCGACCCCGGGTTCACTTTGGTCATAACCTCTTCGGCGGCTTGGGCCCGGTTGTCCTCTTGGTCAACTACACGCTCGAGAACTTCTTTAATGTATTGTTCGTTTAATGTGTACGCTTCTTTATCAATTGAATTATTAACGTCTTTTAAGTTGTTTGTTAACTTATCGGTTGTTAAAGTGGCAATGAGAGGATACTCAGAAAGGTCGAGACTTTTCATTAAACAAGAACGGGAATACATGATTGGCTCTGACATTATAGTCCTCAGGCGTAAGGCGTTGGATGACTTCGAGAGGACTGGACTACGACAGGAGGCGGCTCGAGAGGGTTTGAGACCGGGTTTAGGGAGATGTGGGTGCGGAGCCCGGCTTGTCTTCCAATGCTGGCTTGCCCTTTGGTCGGTGAAAGTTACCCAATTCTTCGGTGGCATTCTTTGGATGCTTGATGAGGGTGCGGGGATCGAGAGGCTTGGCTCCTGCTTTGTCCCTATCATGGCGATCATCTTTGTTGTCGGAGCCCCGGTCGATCAAGTTGGGCAACTCCATGACTTCTTCAAACGGACTACGTAGAGGCTGGTCCCTTTGAGAGCGTCTTACATGAATTGGTTCCTTACGCTTTGGACTTCTTGTCTCGAATGTGGCCTCGGCGGGTGATCAGAACAACTTGTTTCCCATGGAGAGTACCTTGAGTTGCTCCTCCAAGTGCAGGATTCCCTTGAATGTGTACTCATCTTTGGCGTGGTGGCGGTTGGTCCGAGGTAGAGCTGTGATGTCGAGGAACGCTCCCCTTATCGGATTAGCTTTGAGTCCTACGAAACGCTTGAGGTCCCGTGCTATTTGTTCCATTCTTCCTGTAGTCTTGGTGTTGACTATCCTGCTTCTTTCTCATCTTCATCGGTTCATTTGTCGGTCCCCTCGGTTCTGCTGTCGGTTCCGTTGTCGGTCCCCTCGGTTCTAGCTGTCGGTTCCTTTGTCGGTCCCCTCGGTTACGCTTGTCGGTTCCCTTGGTGAAGTAATGAGCGAGTCGAAGGCTGTAAGGTCGGAGGTGGGTGTGCCGTCGGAGGTTCCCCTTTTGCGGAGTTTCTTTGCCTTGGTGCGGGCGAGCCTTTTGTCTTCCTTGATGTCAGCCGGTGTTGGCACGTAGCGAAGCCCCTGGACCGTGGTGTGGTCCTTGACTTCAATAACTTGGTGTTGGCCTTGCGGCCTTTTGCCGAGCCCGGTCACGGGATGAAGTTCATGAGTTTCATCATCCTCGTGGCGGGAGGAATCGATCGTGAGGCAGTGGAAGGTCCACGTTGCATATTTGGATCTTGGAGGTCTCGAGTGAATCCGGTTAATGGCATGTCGTCATTATGCTTGATTTCCAATCTTGGAATGTCGTTGGTCTTTGGTCCCCTCGGTGGTGACAACGTCGCTAGTAGGCTGTGGTTAGCTCGTTGCCTTGCATGAACTTGAGGCTTTGGTGAAGGGTGGATGCCACGCCATTGATTTGATGCGGCCGGGGACGCCCCGGGATGGGCTGTGAAAGTGATTGGAATGTCAGACACTTGGAATTCGGTGGGGATCACCCGCTTGCTTAGAACCGGATGTTGAGTAGCAACCCAGAAACATGTACGGGAAGTAGAGTCGTAGGCCTTGACGGTGTGGGAATTTGAAGGCTTAAGATCTGTGGGCTTGATGTCAAGCGGGTCCATCATCTTGGCGGGCAAGACATTCATTCGGAACCTCCGTCTACCAACACGCGGGGAAGGCGACGCTCGTCCAGTTTGGGCTGTGATGTAGAGCGGCTCATTGTGATCGGCCCCAAATTTTGGAAGGTCCAAATCTGTGAAGGTGATAATGTTGCCATAGTGGATGTTGCCGATCATCGAATGACTTCATGCGGGGTTGCGTCCACGGGGACCATGGTACGGGCCGGGCTTTCCTCTAGCTTGAGCTTGTGAGGATAAGAGGAGGTGAGCGAGAGACCAAGGGAAATGTTCGCTGAGTGCTTGAGGTAGTGAGGATCGGGTCCTCTTTCAAGGAATTTGCGTCTTCGGGCTGGCCGGATTGCAATTACAGCTCCGTCGGCTTTTTGGTGGCCTTAGGTGGTAATGCATGGATTTGACCCGATCGGGTTAGAACAACTGACATCGGGTTTGGTCCCTTACGAGCAGTGCTCTGAGTTGAGCCATAGTTAGAGGAGGATTCCTCGTAGCATAGGGCCGTATGTCTTCCCTCAACTCATTGATCGTGGATGAATTCTCGGGAGCTTCGGCGGCTTGGCGGATTACGTCCCGGGATGCGCTTAGGTGCCTCTGCGGGAGGTAGCCTACGGTTTGGTATGATTGTTCGAATGTCGGTGCACAACGGTGGTTGCACAGGCGAGCGTGCGTTGTTAACCCTCCGGGGAGGTTGGAGAGTTCTCGGCTCAAGCGAACGGTCTCCTTGATCTCTTCACGGTATATCGCGTTCCTTTCCTTCTTCTTGAGCATACTCGGGGCATTAAGGTTGGGTGCAGCGATACTCGTGGTTTGCTAGTTTTCCTCCACTCAGGCCCCGGATCAACCTTCTTGCGGCGGAGCTGCGTCGAAGTGAGTGCTGCGTTTCTTCCCATGTGAGAATAGCCGGTGCTTCTTTGAGCTGCGTGCGGCGGTCTAGGTAAACCTCCATCGGGGAGAGTTTTCTCCTACGCTTTATCGAGTGGCGGGTATGTCGGAAGGTGAGTACACGGCTTCCCGAACATCGGCCCATGTATTTAGTTCTTTGTCCCGAGTTGATCGTTTTACGTAAACGAAGGCCGTAGGCGTGGAATTTCACTGAGTAGTTGCTCGAGGCAATTTCCATCCTCCTCCTGTTTTTAAATAGACCTTCCTCCACGAGTTGGCCTTTCAATTTGAGTGCGGAAATGATCCGTTCCCATCCTCCCGAGGACCACTTGGGAGTCAGGTTTTGTTGACTTCATGCCCGGCTTGGAAGAGAATGGTTTCATCGTCTTCATCGTCGCTTTCACAGAGAACTTGCTTTCCTCGGGAAGGTAAGCGGCCGGGATTCGTTACTTTGTGTCGTTCCATCTCCTAGGTCATTGGGACCGTTGACCACCCTTGCACAGCGAGAGGGGTTGGATGAGAACAGACGGTAGTCGGGGAAGTTGCCATGAGCAAAACTCTTGAGTCGGCTGGTGCAGAGTGGCCTCTAGCTTTACGATCGAAGCGCACTTTGTGACACTTTAAGGGCTTGGTCCACTGTAGGTCTTTCGAGCTTGGTCTTCGTCCCAAGACGACTTTCTTGAGCGGCTAGCTCCATGAGAGCTTTCCTTGCGAGACCTAGGCGGTCTCCGTAGGTGCGCATCGTCGCTAGTGTCGAGCAGTGATTACATTCAAATCGCCGAATGGCGGAACACTTGGATTACATTGTGAAGGAAGTCGGGTAGGACATTCCATGCGGCCTTCCTTGATCTCGATCACCAAGAAGTTTGCCCATATACGCTTGATTGACCCACGGGGGGTATTAGATGCAATGTTGACGGTCTCGTGATCTCGCTCGATCGCCGAGTCTGCTCAAAGCTAGATCGGCGGCGGGATGTATGCGAATCGGGGCCGTGGACAGTGGGAGTAGAATCGAAGCCCGGAGCATGTTGATCTTTGAGGTGGTCATTTCTGTGTTGGAAGGGCGACTCACGCCTTGCGGGGAAGACTTTCGCGAATGTTTTCGGGGTGGCTGCGGGAAGCGTTCCCGAGGTTGATACGACTTGTAGCGAGGGTGAGGAGCTTGGTGCTCCTTATTTGTTGCCCTTGGCCTTGGCGGCGCTTGAGGTATAAGCTTGGCGACGGCACGGGCGGTTGCAGCCCAGGGCTGGTACTCGGAAGTAAGGATGAGCTACGAGCTCGCTTGGCGAGCCTCGTTTACCGTGAGCGGCGATCATCGAGGTGACCTTGGTGTTGCGAGAATCTGATAACAAGGACGGGATCCTTGGCTTCGTCGGGATATACGGAATAGATGATATTGGCGAAGTCGTCGTCCTTTACTTGATCGGAGGGATTCCTCGTTGCGTGAATCACGTGCTTCCAATTATCGGATAGTTTGCATGTCTTGGACGTTGAGCTTGACAATTTCCATGGTATTGGAACCTTGGTCGTAGGTGACACGATCGGAAGGAGTTCCGTCACCAAAGCTGAGCATGTGAATGCGGAGAGTGCGCTTGCCGGTGCGCCGCGTCTTCGACTCACGGAGGAGTCCCGGATTCATCGTCATCGATCGCTCAATCCCGAGGTGTAGGGACGTATTGCGTCCAGGTTGCGTTGTTGGAGCGGCCTAGAAAAACATCATGCTCTTCGTTGGAGAAGAGGGGTGCGGCGAGGTAATTCCTCGTGGAGGACATCCCATCTGACTTCCATGCATTCATCACGAGAATGGCGGTGCTTGTTGACCTTTATCACAAAGATCTCCTCGCACTGCGGGAGGCCAGGAAGAGTTGAAGTTTGGAGAATGCGTCGACAAACTCTGCGTAGCGAGGGGCCAGAGGGTTTTATGTGCCTCGTATCATGGCGATGTTCGCAATGTTTCCTTCCAATCTGCACTCCCGAAATGTTGGAAAGCTGGCAGCTTGAACTTGATGTACCTGGATCGCTTCGGTGGTCTGGTCACTTTGCTCGAGTACGTTTACACATAGTTAACGCATCTCCTGGACTCTGAGGGATTCTGATGAGATTTGCCCAGGTGAGTCCCTTGGTTGATTCGAAGGGAGAGTAACCCCAGGTGCACGAGTGCGGACACGCCAGCTGCGTGCCTCGGCTACCAAGTTTCACTATGAGGAAACTATCCACCTCGGATGACTTCAAGATCTCCCCACTGCCTGTTAATGAACTCAGCCACGATCACGGAGAAAGTGGAAGCCTATGGCGGCTTCATGTGGTGCTAGCTGGCGGCGTCCCAAAGAGAGCTGTGAACCCTGGATGGAATGTCCATCCACGTGGAATTTTTGCGGCACCATTTGGGTTTCGAACTGTAGTTCCAGAGTCAGCCTGGGCTCCCGAGGACGTGGGGCCAGACGCAGCTGTCGTAGGCCTTGATAGTCCGAGTAAGACGGTATCAGATGGCTTTGGGCATGGATGCGGAGAGCTCGCATCATGCCGAGAGAGGAGAGACATTAATCGGGCTGACCCGTTATCTACCAATACTCCTAGGAGTGATATGGTGTTGAGTTTGAAAGAGTGATGTCTGTAGCTTCGTTTGTGCCCCGAGGCGTCTCGGTAAGTCTTCGCTCACGTAACGTGATCATGCTTGCCGCCATACGGGCGTGGAGTCGTAGATCTCGTCTCTATCCCAGTTAGAAAGGAGAGTCATCCACCCATCCGTTTTCACAATGTCTTCCCTCTTGCGAGGTAAAGCCTTTGGTGGAAC